>JARJDR010012108.1:0-15376 GCA_030264135.1 Myllaena sp. GC000078 | reverse complement strand
TTTCACAATTGATTGCCTTCTGATTAGTTTCAAGTCAATGCTCCGTTGATTCAAGCAACCAACCCTCTCGTTGCCATTACCTGATTTCGCATCATGTCCCATTTTCGGAATGTATTATGGCCCCACTGTAAGCCACGTATGGGTGTTTGTGTGTGGGATGTGAATGAATGTGTTCGATGATGCCGCCGACGTGCAGCTCTCGCTCTCCGCGTGTTTCGTTCGTTTCCCATTTAACTGTAAAATCATTTCCCTTTCGTACACGTCGGGTTCACGCGGGGCGGGCGGCATGCGCGGCGGTGGCGGCGTGTGTAAACGTGCCCGCCTGCCACCGCCGCCCGTGTGTGTCGACCTGCTCTCCTCTTGTTGCTGCTGCTGCGTTCGGCGGTGGTATTATTGTGTGTTTGTAGGTAGCAAGCGGCGGTGGCGGTGGCGGCGGCGCCTATTGATGGCGTAGATGGATGGCTGCTGGCTGGAATTTGTAACCTATATTCGGAAACTTGCTTCACGGTCTTGCGCGCTCATAACTTTCATCGTTGTCGATGAGATAATGAATGCCATCTTCGACGGCGGCGTCATTCTCACCTACATTTTCCGCACTTCTTCAACTTTCCGATCACTTTCTTCCAACTCCAAGCAAATGTAGATTCACGCCTCTTTTATTATATTTTTCGTCCGGATTCATTCATTCATAGTCCATTCCATTCATGGATTGCGTTCGAGGAAGAGGAGTGAGAGTGAGTTTTGAGGTCCAGTTCTCCACTCGGCTCCCTTTTATCCCCATCCCAATCTTCTCGCGGGCGGGCGGACGGGCGGTCGCTTTCTGCCGATGGGGGTTGGAGAGGTTGCGCGAGACGGCGGTCGGTCGGGGTTTGGGGGGTATGAGGGGGGTGAATGGGAGGTTACGGGATTCCCGAAGTCCCGAAGTAAGATCGCGGGCGGTGACGACACCGCACCGGAAAACAATTTCGGACCTACCCTAACGTTGTTAATCTGGGTCAGACGTTTAACATATACAAACGCTTGCGCCGCCCGTGTTACATATACGTACGGTACGCTTGCAAAGCGAAAATAAAAAAACACGGCATTAGGATGAAGAAGAGTGGAGAAGAAGGGTGGGAAAGAAACAGCAACGCGAAAGAAGAGACACAAACACGGGGGGCCACCTGCTGTGTTTACAGTTTGCGGCGCTCACAATTCACAATTCACGTGGTTTTCATGAATGAATTTTGTACAATATGATGTTATTACGTGTGTTTGGTGCTAGTGCGTGTTTGCTTGCGGGATGGGATGGTGGGCAGTAAAGAGCAAGCAATTGCAAGTCGCATTGGTGTGAGCGTGCCTATTTATGGGAAACAAAATAAGACCGAAAACTTTTTTATATTCTTAATTACTTCTCAAGTGCCAAGTGGCATCTGTGTCCTCTGTTTCAAAACTGGAGCAATCAGAAATCTCTTTGCAATGAAAAGAATTTCGAAATAAAAACGCACACACGGACAAGATTATTCGAAAAACCACAACTGTGGTTACGAACAATAATAATAATAATATGCGCCGCATAACAACAGTAAAATGTATATTACAACGACGTTCGTTCGTGGCCGGGCAATTCGTATACATATTCCGTGAAACGACGATGTTCGACGCTCAACGCGAGCGCGCGCCAGACATCATCGTACCCGTTGTTGGTTCGTTCGGTTCGTTCGTTGGTTTGGTCGAGTGGCAGCATGACTCGCACACTCGACTGCCCGCTTGGAAATTTTTTCCTTTTCGCTTTGCCGTCCGTCCGTACGTGTCGTGTCGTGTTTCTTCAGCGTTCAGCGCGTTCAGCGTTTTCGTATGCGAGAGCGCGCGCGCGCGCACAGCTCTCGTCGTTCCTCGGCCGCTGCCGGGGGGGTTTTTTTCTCCTCCGCACTCTTCCACCGCTGGCAACACTGCGTGCTGGCGGTGCTGGCGGTTCGGTTCGCTTCTCTCCTAGGTGCGGTCGGCTGCTCGGCAACAATCCGCCGCGCCGCGCCGCGCGTTGTACGCTTCTCTCACTCGATCGCTCGCGCGCACCGGCCATCTTCGTTTTCGCACGCACGCACACCGCCGGATTGCTGTACGCGCGCGCGCGCACGCGCGGCGTGGATGTTGGTTCGCTTGCAAGCTGGCGCTGCGCCGGACGTCAGGCAGCGTAGGCAGTGGAGACGATGGCGTGAGCGCGATCACGAAATAACCGTGTGCGGCTGCGCCTGGCTTATGTGTGCGTGCGTGCATGCCAATCGCGTCATCACCACTACGCAAACGGTGTTTTTCACGTACCGCGCGCGCAGCTCTTCAAAAAAATATTATCGTGCGCGCCCAGGCTCTTATCGCCGTCGTCAACAGCAGCAGCAGCAGCCCTTTCATGAGGTGATCAAAACTCGGCGCCGGTGGTGGCCGTAGTCCTATATTTATTTCTCCGTCGTGTCCACGAAAGGGTCGGCCAACAAAGACATGTGATCGGCGCGGCAGCCGGCTGACTGTTTTTCCTAGTTCGTTATTTTGCCATTTGCAAGCGCAGTGATTTTATAGTGCGGCGACGATGATGATGATGATGATGGTGATGAGGTAGTGGAGAGGAGGACGCGCGGTTAAAAGCCCGCCAACGCCAAAAACGTGCGTGAGTGTGGGGAGCGTAGTCGTGTGTTTCGCGGGATATTTGCTCACTGGACGATTGCGGATTGAATACTAACGGTATGTCCAAATTTGAGCAGGGAATTCGGGACGAATTTTGCATCAGTTTCTCGTCACATAGTTTCATAATGGGAATTGAAATTAATTTGCGTTTTTTTTTGTTGTGATTTGCAGGATCTGAGCGGCGGCAATAGTAATGACAGTTCGGGCGGACCGGCCCCGGGCACGCCGAACTCGCAGGGGATGAGGCCGACGCCCTCCCCTACGGGCTCGACGGGTTCCAGGTCCATGTCTCCAGCAGTTGGTGAGTATTGTGGGCACATGTTGAATACCAAAACGCAAATACGCGAGTACACAGACGTAACACATTTCATCGTTCCACGTGGTTTCACTCCACGTAACGCGTTTTCCGGTAGCCGTCCACCACGTGTCTGGCTTCTCCTCGTCGTCGTCGTCGTCGTCCCATTGACGAGCGAATACAAACGGGAATCGCGGGGGTGGGGTGGGAAGGCACGGGGGGGTGTTCGATAAAATGCGGGACTACTCAACATTGACCTACATTTTACTACGAGTATTCCGTATTTTACCCCTAACTCCGGGTGGCATGCGGAACATAGCCACCCACAGCCAACCCACCCACCCACAATTCTAGCGCCTTTCCGTCCGTCGCCGCCAGCCCGCCAGTCACCCAACCACCCACCTCCCCCGCAACACTCCCGGTTTCTCCCTCTTTTCTCCCCCCCGCACAGTCAGTACCTTTCGGGTGGGTATAAAGCCACCCACCCACAACACGCGCTCTGTTTATACCCCTAAACCCACATTCCTTTATGTATCCCGCGTGTGAAATAATAAAACTGCTCTTGTCACGTGCTTTTCGACATCGGCATAGAGATTCGCATAGAAATGCTGCATTTCTATAATAGTTGTTTAATGCGAATCGAACGAGTATAATGCCGTTCTCTTCCTATGGCGAACGGCGCGCTGCTTTTTCGTTATTAACCGGCACACGGGGGCGGCAAGGAGCGGCGCTGGATCGCGTATATCGATCGCCGGCAGCAGCACACAAGGCGCGCGCCACGTCTATACACAACGCCACTGCCGCTACCGCTACCGCGCCTCACTGCAACACTTGCCGACCACGTCATATACACGACGTATACACCACCTCCTCCCTTACGCGCTGCTCACTCTCCCTGTCCGCATTTCGCTAATATTTCGACGCGGCCGCAATTCTGCTTCGCAGGACAACAAAACATTCCGATGCCTCCGCGTCCATCCAGCGGTCAATCAGACGGCAGCGGATCGACGCGCATCAGCCACTCACCGATGGCGACGCAGGGTAGCTATCCTCCGCCGCCGCACATGCACGCCGCGTACAAGGGCCATCCGGGCATGGTGCAGCCGCCACCGAGCGGCCAACAGATGCCCATCTACCAGCCGAACCAGCAGTACCCGCCACCCGGCGGCGCATATCCACCGCGTCCACAGTACCCCAGCCAGGCGGGCGGCTATGGCCCGCCAACATCGGGCCCACCGCCGCCGCCACCCAACAACAGCATGCCGCCGGTGCAACAGCAGTACCCCAACCGCTCCGTGCCCAATCACGGCATGGGCAATGCGGCGCAGTTTGCGCCCTACCAGCAGCAGTGGCCGCCCGCCACCGGCAATCACATACCTGGTGGCGGTGGCGGCGGCGGCGGAGCAGGTGGTAAGGGCGGCAATGGCCCACCACCGCCGCCGGCGCCCAATTCGCCATCGTCGGGTGGCCCGCCGCGACCGCCGCACTACCTCAAACAGCATTTACACAATAAGATGGGCTTCGGTGGTGGCGGTCCGCCGCCCAGTCCCAGCCCGCCCACCGGCTACCACATGGGCCCGCCGCCGCACCATCCGCACAGCGGCATGGGCCCACCGCCCAGCATGGGCCCACCGCAGCACATGCCGCCGGTGAGCAGCCCGCTGATGCCGAATAGCCATCCGCCGCACGATATGCCGCCGCCGAGTTCGACGCCCACCAACTCGCACCATCCGTCGCTCATGATCAGCGGCACCGGCGTCGGCGGTCCGCATGAGATGCTCGATAATGGCATTACGACGACGGCCGGCGGTGGCATGAGCACGCACGTGACGACCGCCTCGGGTGGTTCGGTGACGTCCGTGGTTACTACTGGTCCGGATGGCACCCCCATTGATGAGGGCTCGCAGCAATCTACGTTATCGAATGCATCTGCTGGTATGTCGTGTGTCGCTTTTATGTTTGTTGCATTGCGTGACTACATATTGGCTCTGTGATAGCTTCCGGAGAGGATCCGCAATGCACCACGCCCAAGTCGCGTAAGAACGAAATGGGTCACTACAGCCATCCGACGACGCCACAGAGTACCGTGCCTTCACCGGGTGCTGCGAGCATGAATTCAATGCACGAGGAGTACGAAATTAGCAGCCCCAACTGGCCGAGAACACCGGCAAGTCCCGTAAGTGTGATCTTGCGCTATTATTTTACGCCCTGGATGATCTTTCATCTTTTGCTGCCACGCAAAAGACGACAATGAGCTGAACGCTAAATATTCGGTGATTTTACAGGTTTATAACACTCATCCGCCACCTCAGGAAACGTTCCGTTCAAAGGTTTATATACCACATTTATATCTGGCTGTTGTTGCTTCCCCACGTTTATAACCACTAATCATGTTCCTCCTCGCAATTAATGCAGACTTTGTGCTAACGCCCCGCACACACATCAAACAGCATGTCGCTTTTTGAATGTCGCCTCGCATAGATGAGTGCTGCATAGGCTTCAGTAGTGTGCTCACACAAGCTTTGGTGTTTCAGAAAACGGATAGTCTCGGAAAGTTGTACGAGATGGATGACAATCCGGACCGCCGCTCGTGGCTTGACAAGCTGCTCGCTTACATGGAGGAGCGCCGCACGCCGATCAGCACGTGTCCGACGATCTCCAAGAACCCCTTGGATCTGTTTCGGCTGTACATGTTCGTCAAAGATCGCGGCGGCTTCATGGAGGTACATTTCCCCATACGCTCGGATCCATTCACGATAGATTCTGATGGCCGTTGATTCTGCTTCTGTTTCCAGGTGACCAAAAACAAGACGTGGAAAGATATCGCCGGCATGCTCGGCATCGGCGCATCATCGTCGGCGGCCTACACGTTGCGCAAGCACTACACCAAAAATCTGCTCGCGTTCGAGTGCCAGTTCGATCGCGGCGGCATCGATCCGCAGCCGATTATCAACCAGGTGGAGTCGACCTCCAAGAAGAAGACGACCAAAGCGGCGTCGGTACCGTCGCCGGGCTCATCGAATTCGCAGGACTCGTTTCCAGCGCCACCCGGCGCCGGCGGCTCTTCGATGGACGGTTACGGCAGCTATGGCTATCCGCCGGGCACCGGCGCCGGCAATCCCGAATACAATACTCCCCCGCAGCAGCAGCAGCAACAGTTGCAGCGGCCGTCGTCGCAGGCGAACGCGCCGTCGCCGAGCACCGCGGGCTCGAATCACTTGAGCAGCGCGCCGCCGCCGAACAGCGGCAGCGGCAGTGCGCCTGGTGGGCCAACGCCACCGGCGGTCGCCGCTTCGGACAATGTGAGCGTGTCGAATCCGTTTGATGACGTGTCGCCTAGTCCACCGCCTCCGCGTGGTGGTGGTGGTGCGCCCGGCGGCGGGTTTCCCGGCGCGGCGCATCCACCGTTCCCAACCGGCACGCCACCGCGACCACCCGGGCAGGGAGCGTATGGAGCGCAACCGGGCGCCTACAATCAGTATCCCGGTCCCGGGCCGGCGGGCCCACCCGATCAGTATTCGCCGTATCCGGGCGGCCAGGCCGGCTATCCCGGGCCCGCGCGCCCCGTCTACCCTCCATACTCGACGGACGCCACCGGTGGCGCGCCGCCAGCGAGTCCGAACAGCGCCAGTCAGGCGGGTGCACCGCCGCCGGACGCCTACAATCGCTACAACATGGGAGCGGGCGCGCCGACATCGGGCGGCTATCCGCCAAGGCCGGCCTACGCGGGCGGACCCAATGCTACATCAGCACCGCCACCACCGACGCAGCCCGCTAACGCGCCGTATCCACCGCAACAAGACTACTACCGACCCGACCAGCCGTCGACGAGTCCGGCAGCCTATCCTGGTGGGCCACCACCTAACAAGTCGATGCCACCGCCATCGGGTCAGCCTCGACGGCATCCAGATTTCGCCAAGGAACAGCAGCAGCAGCAACAACAACAACAGCAGCAGCAGCAACAGCAACAGCAAGTCTCTCCAGTCGCCCCTGGTGTCGGCCCTGGTGTCGGCTACCCTCAATATGCTCAGCCAAGACCACAGATGTATGGTATGTGTACTTAAATGCAGTTGTGCCTTAACGATCCGTTTCTAAATGAATGCTCTTGGCTTTGTTTCTTAGGCGGCTGGCCTAGCAACAATCAATTCCGAGGTCCCTATCCACCTAACGCGACCGGACCACCACCAGCGCAACAATGGAACCAGGGCGCGCGTCCATCGGGCCCACCCAGCCAGTGGGATCGCTATCCGCCGGCAAACGCCACCTACCAACCCGCGCAGCAGAGCCAACAGCAGTGGTCGCCGATGCCAACGCCCGGCGTGGGTCAGAGCTCTCCGCTGCGACCACCGGTTGGTGGTCCGCGGACGGGCGGCAAACCCTTCAACATGATGCCGCCCAGTCCGGGCGGTAAGGGCATGCCGACACCAGTGCCCGTGCCGGGGCCGTTCCCACAAAGTGGGCAGCTGCCAAAGCGCGAGATTACCTTCCCGCCGGACAGTGTCGAAGCCACGCAGCCGGTGCTGTACCGCCGCAAGCGGCTCTGTCGCGCCGATCTCGGCCCCACCGACGCGTGGCGCATCATCATGTGCTTGCGCTCCGGCCTTCTGGCCGAGAGCGTGTTCGCGCTGGACGTGCTTACCGTGCTGCTGTTCGACGACTCGGCGATCAGCTACTTCGGTCTCACGCAGTGGCCCGGCCTCCTTGACTTGCTGCTCGAGCACTTCCGCAAATCGCTGGCGGATATGTTCGACAACACGTACCCGCCGCCGCCGCCGGAGAAAGCGCTGCTGGACGACAAAGATGATGATGACGTGGAGATCGACCTCGGGTCGGTGAACGCGTCGATCGACGCCGCCAGCAAGTCGCTTGTGCTGCAGCGCTGCTCCAACTACACGCTGACCAGCCGCAAAGGGATGCCGGTGAAGTTGGTCGACCGCAACGACGACATCTTCATCCGCGACCACCACAAGACGTGGGACACGCGCGGCGATGCAGCCGGCATCAACATCCTCGACGAGATCGCCACGGATCCGTGGCACTTGTCCGCCGAACACATACTCGCACCGTTCCAGGCCGAATTCGGTCGCATTCCATTCAATCGCGTGCTCGACGAGAACATCGTGACGTGTTTAACGGCCGTGGACGCGATGGAGGAGAAGCCCCAAGTGCAGCCGCAACCGACTGGCGAGTTGCCACCAGCCGCCGGTGATAGTGACGGCGCCGAGCTGCTATGCAAGTCGTCGTCGCCGACGCCGCCGCCCGAAGTGATTCCGACTAATAAAACGTGTGACAAAAAACGTAGGACAAAAACATTAAGTGATGTGATATCTCGAATTAAGAAGGATCCGCTGGAGGCGCCCACGGTCGACGTGGTGGTAAAGGTAAAAGAGGAGGAGGAGGAGGAGGAGGACGCCGAGGAGGCGGACGGTGCATCGGCGCAGCACCATCACGATGAGGAGACGACGCAGGGCGGCGATAGTGAAACGAAAGCGGAGTGCGGCGAGGAGAGCGCGAATGGACAGGAGCAACCGAATGCGAGTGTAGATCTGAACAGTGTGAATGGTGATGCCGACGCCGATGCTGACGCGGAGCCAGACGCCGAGCAGCAGTCGGATGCGAGTGAGACTGCCGCGCCACCGTCGCAGACACCCGCCGAATGCCTGTGCAAGGTGCGCGATGTCGCCGGCACGCTGAAGCGGCGCCGCATGTCCGACTACGAGGACGAGGCGTACGCGCGCGACGATGCTAGCCTCGCGCTGCTGACGGAGAGCCAGGACTGCCTCGCGAAGCGCTGTGTGTGCATATCGAACATCCTGCGCAGCCTTACGTTTGTGCCGGGCAACGAGCTGGAGTTCAGTCGGAGTGCGACATTCCTTGGGCTCGTCGGCAAGCTGCTGCTACTGCACCACGAGCATCCGGTGCGCGCGCAAAAAACGCGGAATTATGATCGAGAGGTAATTCTTGGCGCATTCATTCAGGAAGCAGTAGCGGGGCGGGCATGAACTAATGTGATTTGTTTCCCAACAGGAGGACGCCGACTTTGCCGACTCGTGCAGCAGCCTGCAGGGCGAGAGCGAATGGTGGTGGGACTTCCTGCTGCAGATCCGCGAGAACGTGCTCGTGTGCATCGCGAACATCGCCGGCCAGATCGACCTCGACCTCTACCCGGAGCAGGTGGCGCGGCCGTTCCTCGACGGCCTCCTGCACTGGGCGATCTGCCCGTCCGCGCAGGGCCAGGACCCCTTCGCCAGCGTCGGCCCCACGTCGCTGCTGTCGCCGCAGCGGCTCGCCCTCGAGGCGCTCTGCAAGCTGTGCGTGACCAACGGCAACGTCGACCTCGTCATCGCGACGCCGCCCTTCTCGCGGCTCGAGCGCCTGTGCGCCGTGCTCACCAAGCACCTCTGCCGCTCCGAGGATCAGGTGCTGCGCGAGTTCTCCATCAATCTGCTGCACTACCTCGCCGCCGCCGACAGCGGTATGGCGCGCGTCGTCGCCATGCAGCAGCCGTGCGTGTCGCTGCTCGTCGCGTTCATCGAGCAGGCGGAGCAGAGCGCGCTGGGCGTTGCCAACCAGCACGGCATCGGCGCGCTGCGCGACAACCCCGACTCGATGGGCACCAGCCTCGACATGCTGCGGCGCGCCGCGTCGACGCTCGTCTTTCTCGCCGAGCACGCCGACAATCGGCCGCTGCTCGTGCAGCAGGAGTCGCGCCTGCTCGCGCTCGTCATGAGCCAGATCCTCGACCAGCAAGTGGCGCTGCTGCTCTCTAAAGTGCTCTACAAGATATCACGTAGCTAAAAATGCTGTTGTGCGCTGGAATCGATATATGATGCACTGCGGGCGGCGCGCTGCGTGTGAATTGTACAGAACCTTCCCTGTATAGAGATGAGCAGGACTAGGACTCGGACGACCGTGACAACAACAACAACAACAACACACAATTTCGACTGCTGACTTTTATTATCATAATTCTAATAGTGTGTTTGCGTGTGTGTGAGTGTGCATATGCAAGTGGATGAGCGCGAGATGATATATAGAGAGGAGAGCAACGCGGGGAAAGGGTGACGGACTCGAAAATTATATTCTAGCAATTATTATCTATACGAAACCAGAAGAGGAAGAGACATTCTAAGGAAGGGAAGGAGAGAGAGAGAAGGACGCACATTTCGTTTTATTAATTTTCTAGACGAGTGTAGTATCAACGAACACGCTTGCACTACTGTGGCGAATAAGAAGCAAAGTGGTGGGCACGTGTGCAAGAGAAGACAAACCAGCAGGAGTATTTCGGTTCAGGGGAGTAACCTCTTGTGGATGTGTAAATGTACTGCTGCTAAGAAAACCGAGTAGAGGAACTCTGATTAAATTAGTTATATTACTTGGATGGATGAATGGATGGATTTGATGGATGGATCTATGCAGGGAGCGGTGGGACAGACATGCAGATGGGCAGCAACCCCCACACAAAGCAGCGAAGAGAAGCAGAGAGAGCGAGAGCAGAGCGATTGAGCTGAGGAGCAAACAATGTAATCCATGTACCATTTTGTAAGATAAGGAAAAGACCCACTTTGGAAATGTTTAACATTCATGTTACTTATGTATTTATTTTAATTTTTATTAATTATTTTAATTTTCTATTCAATCATTTTCTCTTGCTGACGGTGACGAAGAAGAAGAAGAAGAAGAAGAAGAAAAATAAGAAGACGAAGGCGATAATGTGGAAGAGATGCTGCTGCTACTGAACTATTAGGATCCATGATGATATTGACGATTGGATGATGAGGAAGGTGTGTTTTCGTAGACGAAGAAGATGAAAGCGAAGAAAAGTGACCGGACTGATGAAAATGAAGGGGAGAGCGGCCAAACACTCGCGTGGCCAACCTGCCATTTTGGGATATAAATAATTATATATTATATGAATATATGAAGGATGAAAATGAGAAACGGGGCGCACCGCCTAGGAGGCGATGAGCAGCATGAATATGAATAATACACGTTTAAGAACACTACACTCGGACTGGGCGAGAGAGAGAGCACATTTCATTTCCAAAGGGACGGGGCGGCACTGCCCGTTTCTATCTTATCGTTTCTGTTGGCACACAACTCCTTCCAGTCTCCGTGTGTCGGCGTATGGTGTGCTGTGTGCCGGGTGTGTGACCACAAGAAGACTGAAACAGCTCCAATGATGATCTTTTTGGTATGATTTCCTTTTATTTTTTCTATTTGCATTCATTTCACTCGCATTACGTTCGCGTCCTTTACACACCATAATGATGATGTTTTGTTCCCCGATTACTATTTTCGTGTCGTCGTAGTGGGAAGGAAGGAAGGAAGGAAGGAAGGGTTGGGAGAAGAGAGTGCGTGTGGAAATTATGGGGGGTGTGGTTGTCGATTATTGATGGATGACGATAACCGATGATGATGATAATGAACATTTGATTTTGTATAACTGTGCGAATGCTTTATATATGAAATATATAAATATATGTCTCATAATGGTTAAATAAATGTACAAAGAAGTACCGCAAAAGTAAAATAACACGAGTCGAGTTGAATAAGGGACCGATGATAAGGGAGAGATGATGCGGGGGGTGTCTTTTTCGGGGAAAACCACAAAGAGTTGCATGGAAAGAAGCTCTTGTATAAACTAATTGATATAATAGGTATAATTGGATGAATGCGACGGTAGCGGGTGGGCGGTAGGGCAAGAGAGACACGAAGAGACTCGAAAAGCGTAGTGTTTATTAAAATATGTGGTGATATTTTTCTGGCTGTAGGTATTAATTCATCTTATGTAATTTTTGCGCGAATCCGGTATTAAACACTAACGATATGTAAGTTAAGTAAAAAAGAATTGCTAAATAAATTCGAATCTTTTACTTAGCTTCTGCCATCATCCACCAAATCATTCAAATTCAATCGTTTGTGTGTTTGATTTGTTGCAGGTTGAAGCAGTTGAAGGGGTTGCGATCTGCGATTTGAATTTGGCGCTGGATTCTATTTTTCCAACGTTGGCAATACTGTCGTCTTGCTTCGTGCATCATCGACGGTGATGGGTGACTAGATCTGTCTCTGTTGCACTGCACTGCGCTCGCGTGGGTATGGTCTTGTATTTGTAGTGCAACATTTTTTTTCTCTCTATCTTTCTATGTGGATGTGTGTTTGGCAGGCACAGTATGGCGGCTTCGCGACGGCGACAGATATGAGACGATAAACATTTGTGGTGCATCACAATAACTATCTCTGCGGCGCGCTTGTGTTCCTTGTGTTCCTGCGTCGATGGCCGCTCGGTACGGTTCGTGTGCGCGTTGAGTTTTGTGAACGTGCCCGCCGATCTGCGGCTGGGTACGGCGTAGGCGTACGTCGTCTGCGCGTAGGGGTACGTACGGTTGGCGGCGGTGGCGGTGGTGGCGGCGGCGGCGTCATCGCGGGGTGAGTGTAAAGTGCGCGTGTGATAACCGGGGCGCAACGGAGAGTTGCGCCGCCCTGCTTTTCGCTTCCTGCAACGAGCCACACCGGGGATGGTGCACAGATGTCTGCTCTAACTCATCCACTCTCAGGTGTGTAAGACTTCTGTTTCTGCCCCAGGTGCCCCAGGACATCCACCACCATGGGGGACATGTGCTATCATCGCTCAAAGGGTTGATTTCACATGTTTCTTAGGTCTTGGGGCAAAACAATGAGAGCAGATTTGGTGTTGTCAGTTATGCGGAAGATGTGTTGTTGGCTTGGTAGCTAATTATTGTATGTTTTGTTGCTTCAGGAGCTGATCCCACCAAGGGCATTCAAAAGCGGCGTGCTGGAAGCATAGGGTGAGTGTATCTCTTTGTTTCTTTGATTAATTGCTCGTAACCTATCAGAAATCTTCTCTAACTTTGGCACATTCCATACCAGCTAGCTCGCTAGTTGCAAGAGCGTTCCTGTAATTTATGACGTTTACTCAACACAAATTCATACCTATTTGGTAATGTTGTTGATTATCAGTTAATTAATACGCGTTCATAAGTTCCCCGTCGTAATGTTTCTTCTTCGCCGGTCGATGCAATTTTCTCCACCGAGATGGCGCGCAATGTACCATTCTGACAATTAAATTCTCCATTTTTTCTTGTGAGTCAGTCGTGCGAGTTCTAGCAAGCAAGCAAGCAACGTAAACACAATGTTTTTATTTTTATTTTGTCGTGACGATTGATTACGTATAGTGTTTCTGGGTCATTTGCTAATCAACCGTTTATTATTAGTCGGATAGAACACAAGAATCGAGTAATAGAGTGTTGTTACCATTGTGCCTAATTATAACTAATTGCCGACGGGGGCTAATTTCTTTTTCTTGGAATTGAAATGAATCGTCGCAGTCCCGTCGGAGACGTTTTAGTACTTGCATATATTGCGCCCTTCGTATTCTCATCGTCGCGCGCGCGGCGGAGGGTAAAAGATGTGTATTTATTAACTGATAACTGGAATGAATATGCCGCCGCGAACGCCGCCGTGCTTATCATAATTGAATCTCCGAAATGTTGTTATGCTGTGCCGCTTCCACCAAATTACGAACTTGCGAAGGTATATAATACGCACCTTACGCGTTTGTTTTTCTACCATGTCGTATTTTTTTGTTGCCTTGTTGATGTTTGCGCTGGTATTAATTTTTTCTAACATCGACTGCGACGAGAGGAAAAAAGGCTAGCAATTATTATAAATTAAAGATGGCATCGATCTCTGGCGCGCGATAAATTCCTCCGTAATTACACATTGTGTTCGCGTCTCACCGATAGAGATTTTCAAATTAATTGCCCATTCGATCAGATTGCCCGCGCCCGCCGAGCGAGTTAATTATAGTGTTTGGAATTTTGTTGGAAACGTCCCTGAATTTAATTCGGATCCGCACATACTAGGTATATTAGGCATTGCAGCTACATATTGATAAGCAATATTATAATGATGATGCAATGCTGCGCACACGCTGCAATTGCGCGAAATTAATTCGTCGTCATGCGGATGATGTCATCCTCTTCTCTAACATTTATTCTCGTCATTAGCATCCTTCAAGCGAGCAGTATTAATGTATTAATTGCCCCATCAATAATTTAACGACATTTTCACTTTCTTTGTGCAACGCGTGCATGTATTATGCGCTCAAAAGTCGGACGGCTTTCTCCCCGGCAAATTTAAAGTCGCGTTCCTGCATTAACTTTATTATTAGTCCGTCGAGTTTATAGACACATCATTTATAAAGCTTTGCATCTTATCCTCTGCCCTCTGCCTCTCTCTCCTCCTTGAGCAGCGGGGAGGAGAGAAGGAAGAAGAAAAAAACGTCTTCGCAAAGCAAAAACGAGAATGCGAGCGCGTTCTCGTTTCGTGGGGGTCGGCGGTGACGGTGATGGTGGCGGTAGCGGTGGCGGCAGTATTTCATGAATACTGATGTGTCGCGAGAGCGCGCGCGCGCGCGCCGTGCGGGGCTTAATCTCGCAGCTTACCTTATCCTTTTGTCGGGGTGGGTTTGGCGGCGGGGGTTGCTTTTGCGTTCGCGAGTTGTTGGATTTGGAATGGGGAATCTACATCCAACCACCTACACACCCACCCGCCCCCACCGCACGTAAGCTACGAAATGCTCTCGGGTTGTATATCGTATATCGCGCCGCGCGGCAGCAGCATCACACACGTGTGATGATCTTTACATCAATCTCGACTTTGCCGACATTTCCGCGACGAGGACGAGGAGGAAGGTTTACCTTTTGCATTTGCATTTCGATGCAAATTTCTTGGGTCTTTGATATTTTTCTCTGCTGCCTATTCCTGTTGCTCTACCCGTATATGCATTTCGACATTAATTATCATTCTTTTGAGTTGAGGGCGGGCGGGCGGGGTGGATGGGAGAATTTCAGAATTTGCAAAGTACCTGTTGGGCAGAGAGCAGCCTCACTTTTCTTGTGCGTGTGCGAGGTGGCAGTGGAACTACTCGAACTCGCTGCACGCTCGCGCGCGCCCGTCCGTCGTTCAGTCACACCGCGCACGCCGTGATCGCCGGACGTACCACACATACGTACCGCGCTTTCTAGTCGCGAACGTGTTCATTTCGAGTAAATACATGTGCGCCCGCTTGCGTGAATTGATTGTGGATTAGCACTGGTGTTGTTGGGAGTGTATTGTGAATGGCTAGTGCAAGATAACACATCGCCACCACCGTGGATATGTACTCGTTCGCGGGGGGCGGCCCGCCGCATTACGCGCCGCCGCCCACCTATCTGCAGGCGCCGGTGCCGGTGCCGGTGCCGCCGATGCACCATCCGCAGGCGGCGGCGGCGGTGGCGATGCCCATGCCGGCCGACGCCACCGCCACCGCCGTCATCGCCCCCATGCCCGTCGCGCATTACTCCAAACGCCGAAGGTATACACATTCCTAATGCGCGCGCATTACCATTCTCATTAATT
>JARJDR010012106.1:0-10525 GCA_030264135.1 Myllaena sp. GC000078 | reverse complement strand
TTGCTGTTGGAAAACGGAACAAGATTGGATGCGTTCTCGGGCAAGGCAAGGAGTTTAAAGAGTTTAAAACGCTTTACCGTCGAGAGAGGAAATTTACGAAAAGAATTCATCGCTTGTGTCTGCGCTGCAAGATTTATGCAAGTATTCATTTTGCTTCCCTTGTTTCCGCAAATCATTTCATTTCGATTCGCAATTTAGATAGGTTAGAAATTAGCTTTCTACTGGCCGGAAATGATGTCATTCACACAGATGTCTTTTGCGAGAGAAAGTATTCGGCAATTTTATCGACGAGTCGGTTGGTAGTTTGGGTTCCATCCAGCTTTTGATCGTGTGTACTTAAGCTTTATGAAAAGTTCTCCGTTGCGAAAACTTTGCTGCTCTGGAACTTTATTTTTTCGCTTTGGCTTGATTATCGCTTTAGTTATTTAACAGTTTCGCGCGGCGCGCCCTCGCTGCCTTTTTCTTATTGTAATTTTCGTGACATTACGCTCAGCGTGATCATATTTCCCCCTTTGTTGCACGTGGGCGCAGATTTCATATGTGCTCACATAGATTGCATACTCAGCACGTTTTCTTCGCTCTTATTGCAAAATAAAAATAAAATTTCTCTCGCCGCGCCGTTTCCACCACGTTCTGCGCTCGGGGTTCATTTTCGGGCTTCATTGGTGGCGCATTTATTTTCATTTGCTCAAAATTAATTCGTTTTTTCCGCTTCCCCGCATCGCAATCAAGGTAATTTTTGGGATGTTTGTTTTCTTGTGGCAATTAAAAATATACACACCTTGTTTCGTTTGCGCGATTTATGTGTTTATTTTCCCTGTGAGAATGTGTAATATATTAAGACGAGAAAAAAAGTGTCGCGCGAAAAGCAATAACGTCGGGGCAACGCGATTTGTTCGCGGGGCGCGATAAATTTACCACCGTCGCGACGCATTTTTGTATTTTATTTTCGCGGTTTTTCCCATCGGCGATGATTTACCGCGCTCGGCTATTGTTTTACGACTCCACCTATTTATCAACGTATTACTTGTAATTGGCTGGGCTTCTCTTTTCTTCAGACGCAAATAATTGTCAAGGAACAATGCAAGGGATGAAAGGATATTGCGTTAACAAGCGCAGGACACAACATCAAATAAAATATATAATGTACCGCCGGCCGGCCATATCCTGTGTGTCGGTCGGCCGTCGACATGCCCAAGGAACATATTATATGATGAATAATTCAGGGAAAAAACCCAGACGACCTCTGATGCGCTCGTCGGTCGGCGCTTTGGTGCTCTTCAGTCATTGCTAGAGAGCTTTGCGCGCTGAAGGATTTTTCGTACTAGCACTGCGTTGAAAGGTTAGTCGTCGGAAAAAAAAACCTCCTTGCGTTTCGTCTCGGAACGCGTAGTCTTGTGTGGCTTTTTTCATTTTTTATACGGGATCGACTTCTCTTCCTCGGTCTCCTTCGGTCAACTAGCTTAAAAAGTCTTCAAAGGCATCCAGCGGCGCGGGCGAAATTGAATCAGGTCGGTTTGCGTCACACCGCAATTCCTTGCTTCCTTGCTCTCCTCGACGAGCTTTATTGGTCCGCCGATAGTTCATTTCTCGGGGCATTATTATTGCGGACGAAAAGAACTTGAACTTTAAATAAGCCGGCGGAAGAAAAATGAAGAAGAAGAAGAAAAATGCGTCATTTTAAATGAATTTCGCACAACGATTCGTAGTAATTCGATACGATTGTCTATTTGGCGTTCAGCGTGGGTTGTGCCAAAACTCCATTCATTTCCACGCCGTTAAGAAATTATCTTTTGGCACCAAACCCACCACTTTCTATTTCCACCATCTCGACGAGTGATATTTTTTGTTGCCATCGACAAGAAATGATCGGCCAGATTGAAATTTATGACAAGAAGTTGAGTGCGCAAAAACGGGACGCGCGCTTCATTCGAAAACATAAGGATATGGGTCCCAACGGGAGCGTCGGCGCCGCCCGCGCTGCCCGTAATTAACTTTGGAATTTACGAGCGTGCGACACACACGACGCAACCACCCGGCATAAAACACAATTTTCGATATAATCAATACATGTCCATTGACGGTTGGTGCACTCCATAAAAACTTTATTAATGCCCTCTCGACGGATTAGTATTATAGTATTGTGTCGCTGATGGAATAAAATTAATTAAATGCTTAATGCATCCCTTTTTTCGCGCATCAATTCGATTAAGCCCTGCTGCTTCTGCTGCTGAAAGGATCTCATAAAGGCATACAAGACGGAATTAACTCAGTTCCCCGAAATTAATTTCTACTATACTAACGATGAAATATTGAATCCTTAAAATTATCCCCATTCGACGTCGCTCGTTGAGAATGGAGACGAAATTTATTTCGGCAATTTCCCGGTGCTAGGCATTATTATTGGCAAATACAAAAATATCGGAGCAAAAAATATCATCATCGATGGTATGCCCACCGCAGCGGGTGGGAGGATGATAAAGGATTGTGCTGCGAATACGCAAAGTGTCAAAACGTCAAAAACGAACAAGACGTATGGCTCCCGCTGTCCCTTTTCTCTGCTCTCCGCGGAGAGATATCCATAAAAGCATTGCTTTGGCCGCATCAAACATCAAATATATTTCCGATATGTTTATAAGTGCGCCATTTCTTTCTCTGGCGGTTAATTATTAATCTAGTTTAAATTGAATATCATGATTAATGGCTTAGTGTGAGGGTAGGTGGCGAACTGGGGGAAATGCACCATCATCGATTTGCTGGTTGCAATTTCCCCGCCTGCGTCGAAATAAAGAGGCATTTCTCTTCAACACGACGCGCGGCGCCCTGTCACATTGTCTCCATTGTCCTGCGTGGCCAGCCGTCCTTCAATTTCCCGCATTTTCCACACACCTAAACATCGTGCCACCAACAATTCCTTCAATTCTTTTTCGTAGACGCTTTTTTCCCCTCTTCGCCGCGCGCTACCCACCGTCTTCGTTTTGCGAATTGGCGATGGTGGTGGTTTTCACGCCCCACATCTCGTACATCACATATTTCATCGGGGGGCGGGCGGAGGTGGTGTGGTGTGGGAGGATTGCCGGCTGTCGACCGTGCCGGTGACGATTTTTTACGACTCTCTTTCATCTCTCATTTCGTTTCGTTCCTGGGTATTTTTCACGCTGCGCGAAAATCTTTACTTGTATTTTTCACCACCAAATTTCGCATCGGACGCATTGCGTAGATATTAATGCTGCATGCAGATTGCAGATTGAACCGAAGGAGTGATATCGTAGAGGTACGTGACGGTGATTAATAATTAAATTTGGGGCGCGCCGCTTTTTGGCACCGAAATGGATTTTCGGGGAAAACGATATTTGATGACCATCGCCGCCGCACGTGTGACGGTTTTTATTATTCCCATGCCCGCCGCATGTGGGCAATCCTCATCGCAATCATTATCACTCTAATTCGTTTCAAATTGGAATTTGCATTTTGCGTCGCTTTTTCTTTTATTCGATAGGCAAATCACGTTTGGTATGCGTCGGTTGCTATTATGGATTGTAAAGTGCCTGGCGTGGTTGTAAATGACAGGCGCAACTCCACTAGTTGAACGAGAAGTTGGCCGCAAAAGTTTCGGAAATTTGAAACGAACCATTTTATCATCTCTTACAACAAGCGGCGCACAAGATATTTTAAGTTTTCCCCGTCATACCCGGAACGTCACAATCCATTTATTATTCCCCATTCTCTCTAATTCTTTATTTTATTATTCGCAATTTGGTTCGCAATCGATCGGCGGAAAATTGGCATTGCAAATTGAAACGCAAACAGTTTGCGTGTGTGTGTACGAAATTGGAAAACATTTGCACAGCACATATTTAAATTAATTTTTATACCCGTGCGGGTTGAATTGCAAATATTTCCGATTTTTCCTTCGCTGCGCTGCAAAATAGAATGAAATCTCTTCACTTCGGCGATGCGACGGCAGGAAGCACACTGCTCTCACGTGCGTAGTAGTTTGTCGCCGAAACTTTGCATCTCGCAGCGTATTGTTGGCAAACTCTCTTCTTCTTCGGTGCAAGCATTTGCGTCGTTTGCTCCCCTCCGGCCCGCGAAATCTGTTGCGAATTATGCCCGCCAGAAACTTTCTTATAGCTTTGCAATCGGAGGACGACGTTCCAAGTCGACGACTATGGAACTAATTTCGATACTTACTTACTCTTTACGCCCCGTTTTATGCATTTGCCCGCAATGCGGGAGCCAAGCGCAGAAACGTGTATGAATGATGGGCGCATGCTTTTGAATTTTTTTGCGCTCTGTTCATCCGCACCGAATCGAATTGATGCGCGCCCCCAAGCAGCATAGAAGAAGAAGAAGAGATGTTTATTCAAATGCAATTTACCCATATCTCCTCTCGCCCGTTGAACGCGCGGCGCGGCGTGTGTGTATCTTTTTATGAAACGATGATAAAATCCATAAAGATAGGAGAGTTCGGAAGCCTGGCGCGCTGTTTACCTTTACCTTTTTATCCATGCCAAAAGGAGTCCTTTTTATGCTCCCCGGAGCATAGGGGAGGGAAGTAACGTTCCAAATATTGAATATTTGCAACAGCAGCTATCGTTTACCCCATTGCGCTGACGATATCGATATCGAATCACGCTAAAGATAACCGTTTTCCTTCGCATCGTTTAGATTCCCTATATGTATACCTAATTCTTGCGTGGGTGGAAATTTTACATATTTTTATTAAAAAAAAAACACACACACACACATTGAAGGGAGTCCACGTGGGGCCGGGATTCAATTTAGTTCCACCAACCCGCTGCTTGCCGAAATTGCTAGTTCACAGACGCTCGCATCGCATCAAAAACTTCATGCATACACAAGTACTTCATAACTGTTTCAAAACGGTTTCGCCTCGCATCCATCACTGCTGTGCTCCTCCCTCTTTCTGTATTCATTCGGCCGCATGTGTAATTCATTAAACACTAAAGTTGTGCGGTTGTTTGTCTTGCATATAGGCTACGGCAGTGTGGCGCCACGCACCTCCTGGGGAAAACTGGTAACCATTATCTACGCACTCATCGGTATTCCGCTGATGCTGCTCTATCTCTCCACCACTGGCGATGTCCTTGCGAGGACATTCCGTCGGATCTATGGCAAACTCTGCGGCGGCGGTAGCAACATCACCGACCGGAAGACGAATGGCGACGCAGCGTCGTGTCCTTGCAGCGCGCGCCGCATCAAAGTCCCCGTCACGCTCTGCCTGCTCATTATGCTCGCCTACATCTGCACCGGTGCGCTGCTCTTCCAGCGGCTGGAAAACTGGAGCCTGCTGGAGGGCTCCTACTTCTGCTTCACCTCGCTGGGCACGATCGGTTTCGGGGATTTGCTGCCGGGCGCACGCCAACGCCGACGCACCGCCGAAGAGCTTTCGCTGTGCGCGTGCGCCGCCTACATCATCGCCGGCATGGCGCTGGTGGCGATGTGCTTCAGCCTCGTGCAGGACGAGGTGCTGCATCTGCTGCGGCTCGTCGGCGCCACATGCTCATCGCGCCACGAAGCTCACACGCTCGCCGACGAAGAGGACGCCTCCTGACAGCGACCGACCACCGAGGGTGGCGCACCGCCGCTCGTGGTGAAGACGCCGCCGTCCATGCGTAAGCTGTCGTTGCCACAACATCAGCAGCAGCAGCAGCAGCAGCAGCAGCACTACAACAGTCTGCCGAGGAAGAGCGGACAGTTTCAGCGGAACGCGCCGACACGGCGTTCGGCGGGCGCCGAGCCGCTCGTCGAGTACTTTGTGCCGCGCAGCGTGAGCGAGTTTGACCTGTCGATTTCCGGCGAGCTGTTTCCGTTTCGCCAGCCGCACCAGGAGCTGCCGCTGACTATCGTACCGCGTCCGCTGCGCGCCAAACTGCCGCCCAAACCGCGTAGCGAGAAGACCGTCACGTTCGAGGACGAGAAGAACAACGGCATCGGTGAGGAGAGCGCGCTGCATATTATCGTGCCCGATGTGTTTATGTGACCAGAGAATGGATAGCAGGAAGCATTGGCGGAACAGCCGCCGCGCCGCGCCGACTTCCGCAAGGAGATGCAGAAGAACTTTAAGCTGTGCGAGGACTTGAAGAAGTGCGCCGAGGATTGCGCCTGTAACGCTGAAGCCGATTGCGATATCTGTCGCGTGATTGATTTCACGCTCAAAAAGGAGAAAATCAAAGCGGCGGAAAAGGGCAATGATTAGAATGCAACAACGGTTTTCCTATACATATTTGTACATAACGATTTACTATTGGCGTTTCACAGATTAAATTACAAATACTAAGTCTTTATTGTTAACGTGCAACATTTATTTGTCAATGGTTTGTCATGTATGCATTTATAATAAATAACAATATACTAATAAATCAATTCGATTTCATAAACTAGAATAAATACATACATGTATTTGGCGCTGCTTACAAACGATGCGAGTGATTACATTACCGTTCATTGCTGAGGAATTGTTGCAGGAAATACGATCATTGTCAGTCACAAAAGTCATGTAAATTTGCCATTAAACTATTGATGCTTCATTCGTTCATTAGCCACGCGAAAAGCGCATTGTTTACATTTAAGCATTGTTGACGATGCACGCGACCGCGTCGCAGGTAGAAAGATAAGACAGAAAGAAAGATAAGAAAGATTGCGCGCACGCAATCTTACGCGGCGCGCTGCCCGCTGTGACTCGCCGCGAGTGACTTAAGTGTGCTTAAGTGCGACCGTACGACCGCCACTGCCATTTTATTTTCTGCGCGGTGTTCCGGTAGCGCGGATCAAATCATAAATGCATCATCCTATGGCGCCGACGGACAGCGCGCCTAACGTGACGGCAGCGGCTGCCGCCGGCTTCGAGCATCAATACACGGTGCAGGCTTACGGCAAGATCCCGGTGCATCAGTACCGATCGACGAAGACCGGCCTCACCGTGGTCGTCGCCGACGTGGATGGGCCTTACGTCAGCGGCTTGTTTTGCTTGGGTAAGTGTTTCCATCCATGCTCTTTCCTGCTAACCTAACCGGTGTTGGTCTCTAGCCACCGAAGCGCACGATGACGATGGCCTGCCGGAGTCCGTTCAGGAGGTGATCTTCATGGGCAGCGAGCAATATCCTTACAAGGTGTTACACCTAACCAAGCGCTGTCGGGCGAACGTGTGTGAGATGGCGACGGCACGGGATCACACGTTCTACATCGTGGACACACCCGGCAGCGAGGGCTTCCTCACGCTGATGCCCATCTACCTCGATTACATTCTCTATCCCACACTATCTGTAAGTAAATTGCTGCAGTTTTGTTTTTGTTATGTAATTATAACGAATGGGCTAGGATGCGGGCTTCATCACGGCAGTACACCACGTCACTGGGGACGGCGACGACCAGGGCCAGCTGTACTGCAGGAGGAAGCGCGACGGGTGCATCGCTAGGGAATCGCTGCGATTGACGATGTTGCGCCAAATCTATCCCGGTCATTGCGGCTACTCGGCCGCAACGAGCGGCGTGCCGCGCAATCTGCGCGAGTCGTGCAACATTGAGAAGGTGCGCGCGTATCACAAGCAGTTCTATCGGCCCGAAAACCTGAAGCTTATCATCACCGGGCAGATTAAGCCGGAGGCGATCTTCGCCGCGCTGGAGCCGGTCGAGGCGAAGATCCTCGCCAAGGGCGCACGTGGTGCGTTTGAGCGACCATGGCAGTCGCCAGTACCCCCACTTGATCACGCCATATCATCACAACATATTGTGATGCGGTATCCTAGCGATAAGGAAACGAACGGTATGTGGGTTGCAGCGTGGCGCGGTCCCTCCGCCGTCCACGAGCAGTACGCGCTCATCGGCGTGTCGATGCTAATGAAGTACCTCAGCGCGCTGCCGATCAGTCCACTGCAAAAGGAGTTCGTTGAAATACCCGATCCGTACGCCAGCATGGTATCGGACTACATGTGCGAATACTCGGTGGCGTGCATGTACTTTGAGCTGCGCGACGTTCCCGCTAGTAAGCTGCCGCTGGTGAAGCCCAAGTTCGACGCCGTCCTCAAGCGTATCGTCGACGGCGAGGACATCGACATGGCGCTGATGAAGAATATCATCATGGGACACATCGAGGAGATACTGTCCGATGTGGAGTTCATCCCGTATTCCAACACCTTTACCGATAAGATCATCGGGCACATGCTCTACGGCAATACCAAAGCCGATTTGGAGCAGCGCCTTAATCCGATCGCCGATCTAGAGAAGCTCCTCGCCGAGCCCAAGTCCTATTGGGTGGAGCTGCTGCGCAAGTACTTCGTGGACGGATGCGAGCTGTCGTTTGAGGCGCATCCGAGCATTGAGGAGCAGTTGCTGTTGGCGAAGGACGAGAAGAACCGCATCGATGCGCGCATTCGGGAGTTGGGGCCGGATGGGTTGAGCGTGCTAGCTCAGGTGCTGCAGAGCGCCATCGAGTTTAACGAGCGCCCGCCGGCTGCGTCGGTGCTCACTGCCGTGCCCATTCCGAGCACGTCGAGCATCTCGTTCCACAGAATCGAGCGCATCACGACTGAGAGCACCGACAAGAGTCGCGTCGATCTCAGCAAGACCACGATCTACACGTACTTCGACCACGTGAAAACCAACTTTGTCTACATGTACCTCATGTTGGACACGGCCAAGTTACCGGACCAACTGCGCTCTTACCTGCCGATTATGTTGGAGGCAATCTTCCAATCGTCCATCAAACGCGGTAATGTGATCGTGCCCAGGGAGGAGGTGATTACGCAGTTGGACGTCGATGTGGTCACCTCGCGCGGAATGCTTGGGTTGGGCGGCGAACGCGCCGCCTCCTTCAACGTCGGCCCGTACAGCACCACCGCCGTGCTAATGCTGCAGGTGCGAGCTGCGAACTACGCCAAGGGTGTCGCCTGGCTGCGCGACCTGCTCTACGCGTCGCTCTTCGAGGTGGACGTGCTCGAGATCATCGCCGACGAGATGATCGACGAGATCGCGCAGTCGATGCGCAGCGGCCCCAGCATCGCCCAGTACGCGCTCAAATCGCTCTTCTACCACAAGGAGACGAACGTGCATGCGAACGGCATCTTGCATCAGCACGCCTTTCTCACCACGCTGCTGGAGCAGCTCGAAGGACCGGACGCCAAGTGCGTGATCGACACGTTCGAAAAGGTGCGCGATCTGATTGCGCAACCTGCGAACATGGCGCTGTATTGCGCCGCCGATCTCACCACGCTGAAGGACGCCAGCGATACGCTGCAAGACCTCCTGCCGAAGCGTCTCAAGGAATCACGCCAGCAGGTTGGCATGCGCATCACGCCGGACCACTCGCTGATGCTGGCCAACCTCGAAGAGGCGCCGGCGAGCTGCATTATTGGGATGGACTGCAAGAAACGGGAGTACCTTTTCCAGGCGACTCCGAGCATTAAAGATTTCGACGATCCGGACCTGCCGGCGCTGATGCTCTACCTGCAGTACATCTTTCACGCGGGGGCACCCATGTGGAAGCAGATGCTCCCCAACGACTTCTCGTACGCCAACACCATGTCGCTGAAGGTCAACGAGGGCCTCCTTTACCTAGTCTTCACAATGGGGACGGACGTGTTCGCCGCGTACAAGGAGGCCGTCGACATCATTACCAAGCAGGTACAGGAGCGACAGTGGGATAGCACACTTTTCGAGTCGGCGCGCATTTCACTCGTCAGAAAGATCATCGACGAGGAGGTGCCGATCGGATCGGCTATAAGACTGCGGCTCAGCTCGTACTTCCAGGGCGTGGACTATACGTACAATCGGCGATTCCTCGCCGCGTTGGATAGCGTCTCCTTCGATGATTTGAATCGCGTTGGGGAGAAGTACATGAAGCAGTTGTTTGAACCGTCGAAGGTGAAGACTGTAATCGTTTGCAATCGGGCTAAGGTCACCGAAATGCAGGAGAATTTCGCAAAGTATGCACTGGAAATACCTATACAAATATTTTCGCATTAATTAATTGTTTTTCTGTATAGAATTGGTCATAAATTGGAGGTGTACACGTCGTTGGAGGAGAGTTTCCTGAAAACCATCTAGGAGCTGCAGGTGTAAGTGACCTAAAGAATTATTGCCTACATTTATATTTGTTATTGCGTGAAAAAAGAGAGCAACCCAACAGAATAAACTTGATTTTCTCAAACTTCGCGAAACATTTGTAAACCATCAATAATACATATATATTAATATACACAGTACAATTCATTACAAAAATACAATGTTAACAAAGAGCGTTTATATATTTAGCGTACTTACTGCAATAATTGAAAAATTTTACAAATGTAGTAAGACATATGTCTTACTACATTTGAAAACTTTTTAACTTATTTTATAAACTTGCATTTTTTAGACCTAAGTGTGGGAAATGTGGCACCAGGATGTAATAACGACACCTCCCGTAGCTTTAAAATGTCTATTTATGCCGGGATTATGCTCGTACTTAATATTAAGGCCTTAATAGTCGATCTCTGTCTCTCCGACATCTGTCATATCTACC
>JARJDR010012095.1:0-10129 GCA_030264135.1 Myllaena sp. GC000078 | reverse complement strand
ATATTAATTTGGAGTGAAAATATCAAAAATTGTTCGAGTTATGCTGCGTGCCGATTTGGAAAAATGTGTTTCGAGATATACGCGTTTAAAAATTTTGCGCGCCGTGTCGGAGTATAGAGATGGGTCAAGACGGAGCTCAAATTTTCAATGAAACTGATTTCTATTGTAAATAAAAATTTTAATATGATATTTAAGAAGGTTCAAAATATATTTTAAGTAAAGAAAAAAAAAATCAATCTATTTGAAATTGATACTGTGACTGTGGTGTTACCCCTTAAGGTTTTTATCTAAATTTGATTAAAAAACGATGGGAAAATGATGTACACGTTAGTTGAATTTGTAATTTTATTGATTTACATGTTTTTGTATAATATTTGCTTTGAATAGTTTTACAATATTTTATGACATCAACAACTTGCTTGTTGTGCGCTTAGAAATAACATTCGTTCTCGCCCGATCTGCAATCATATATTTGGCCGCAATTAATTCCTATCTACTTAATCTTTACACACTCTCATCATAGATTGCAATTATAATCTAAAGTATTTATTATATTAATACATAAAAAATTATTTCATGAACATCATAAACATATTTACGCGATTTGCAATATTCTATCATCCATATCATCAGTATCAATATGCTTACGAATAGTAAATAGATAAATACAAAATATTAGTCAAAAACCACTCGGCTTGCACTCAAAATTAATTAATTATTCGCGATATCACAGTTTTCAATTACTTTCAATCTTATCGAATAGAATTTCGCGTTTTCCAAACGTCATTCCAATGACAACAATTTATTAAGCAAGTATCCAGAAAGAGCATAATAAATGCAACATTGATATGTCATTCAAATGGTCATACAATATATGAAATATTTTTAGCTTCGAGCTGGAACTGAACAATCGTTGCACATGCATTTCGCACTCATTCCATAACTACATAAAACAAAACTACCTAAGCATCATTTACAGTGCATCAGTCGGACATTCTTAAATTCAATCCTAATTCTAACCGGAGAACATATATTACTTACTTACTAATATTTATTGGGTTTTGGGGGAAGCGATTTATAATTCTTCGCGACTGGCGCGTAACTGCGCCGGATTGTACGCGGTTCGGGGGACGTACTCCTTCAGCGAGTAGTATTTGCCGCGGTCGGCATGCTCGACGTTGGTGATGTGCTGGAAGCAGCACGGCAGCGAGATTTGCGTTTTGGGCGGCAGGGGTGCCGGCTTGCCGCTTTTACGCTCCTTGCGCTTCTTCTGCTTCGCCTTTTGCTTCTTCCCGGGCGTGGAGAGTGAGATGTTCTCGGGGTCGGCGACGAGACGCTCGATGTGCCGCCACACGTCGTGCGCGGCATCGTCGGCGTCGAAACTGAAGCCGATCTGCACACTGTGGTCGGCCGAATAGTGCATGGTGTGGAAGCTCGCCGCCGATGGGGAGACGCTGTACGCGGTGAGATGGTCGATGGTGTCGCGCCACAGCATGAAGCAGGTGCCGCGTTCGGCGAGGACGATCTGAATGCGGCGTTTGGTGCGCGCGCGTGCGCCGCCATCGTCGTGGATCACCACCGGAATGCCGGTGAAGCGGATCGTCCACTCCTTCTCGGTGGAGGTTTTTGTGTAGAGGTTCGCCAGGCAACCGCCGACGTATACCTGTTGATGATGAACATGGGAATCATAGGATTAGTAACCTTGGATGGTTATCTATATTTAATAAGTATTTGATGTGTGAATATAATCGATCATCGGCTGTCGGGGCTAAATTTGACCATGTAACGGTTTAATTGGAGGTGCGCCCAAGAACATTTGGTCTATTCTTGTTATGCCAATGGCAATGGATTGGGTTTGGAGGGATGCAAAGGTCGAAGGGCGCGTCCGTTTATTATTCGAAACGCAAAGCAAGCAGAGCGCGCCTTTGTTTATTTATTTTATGGCTCATAACGTTCATAACCGGCTGGTGCTCGTTAAGTTCATTTCAAAATTCATGCGTATAATAAAAAGTTAGAATTGGAAAATCGGTTTTTAATTAAAAGCGCCCTTAAAAATGTTGGGAGGTTGAGCGTGGGTGAAATTTCAAAATGAATCCCTGTCGGAAGTGCCGGAAATTTGATTGCTTTATAATCCTTATGACATAATACAACGTAATTCACGTAACTTTTTTCCTCATCTTTCATAACGAACAAAATAATAATAATTATGTAATATAACTTTAGAAGAAGGGGATTTATAAGAAAGAAGCGCGAAAGAATCAATAGAAATTTAATTAACTCCATTCTTGGAACTTTTCTTGGCAGACTGAACACTGAACCGAACGCGAAAACTTTTAATTGCCAGAGGGGGTCAAAGATGATTTGATAATATTTACAATGTATCTTTTTAAACTCTCGTTTTTTGTGTGACAATTTTATTTCCGGACGCCTACTATCCTTTTATTGCGTGACGGAAATGCTGCCAGGGGCCACTTTATCCATTTAGTAAATTATGTGCAAAAGGTCATGGAATTTGGGCTGGTTAGCACACATTCAGCACGCAACCCTTTTTATCTGGTGGCACCGCTGGCGCTGGTCCCCGCCGCTATCGCCCTAGTTTCTTTCTCTGCGGAACGTTTTCCTATTATAACGCCATTTTTCCTGCACCGCGTTACACTCCACTGACGCCGGACGTCGTCCTGCGTCCGTCCCTACGTCGCGTCGTGCGTGGCTATTTATATTTTATCCCCCGCACCCGGAGTTGGTTGGTTGGATGGCTATCTCGCGCGCTGTTTTATTTCAATCGCGGCGCTTTTTTACATGGCCCAGATTTAGTTATGTGTGACAGGTGTCCAGCGTTTAGTATTTATTGTCTTGATTTTATTTTGGTTGGGTGGGTTTTATCTTGTGGACACGAAAGAGGTGGTCTCTGTGCTGTCTCATAATTAATACGCCTTCAAATCATTAATATTCATTATTGACGTGCGATGGGATAATAATCCTTGGGAGGATATTTTTAGAGCACTGGCTTTGATTAATTTCCTGCTTGATAAATAATTATTTATTGCAGCGAATGTTTGATGATAATTTGCTAGTACCATGGGAATATTGTAATCGCAGTGGTTACATGTCAGATTTCACCATTTCTCAAGCGATTAAGTTCAAGATTAAATGACGTGCGTGAACTGCGCGATGACTCAACATTTAATTTGATAAATGCAGTCATTCGCAGCCAAGGATAATTTCTATAATTAATGCTGAGTCAAATAACTATTGTGGACTTACTTGAGTTTTCAATCCACGATACGCATGCTCAATCTGCTGCTTTTCCAACTCAGTAACAATTCCATCCATGGGACTCTCAGCGCCCGCACGCCGCCGTACATCCTCTGCAACCACTTCTTCCTCTTCCTCCTCCTCCTCCTCCTGCACCTCCTCGTCCTCTTCCTCCACGTGATCGGCGCGCCCCTCGCTGCCATCACTATCCTTCTCGCCGTAGCTGCTGCCACCCGAACCGGAAGCGGTGGTGCTGGTGTCGCCGCTGCCCTCGCCGGTGGACGACAGCCGCCGGCGTGGCTGCTGTGCGTAAATGCTGCCGATGCCGTACGGCTCGTACTTGGCGCGCCCGTACGACGACGCCGTCGATGCCGAGTGGATGGACAGCGAGGAGATGCGATGCTCCAGCGGCATTGTGACGCTGGTCGACGAGTACATTTTGTCTGCAAACACAGCGATTCCTTTTAATTAGTATAAAAAGTAATTGGAATTTGAGCGTTGCGTGCATCATGATGGCCCCCTCAACACCTTAAATAATTAGCTACCATTTCGCAAAAGAATGTTTTGCCCACCGCTAGGCAAATACGATCTGGGACACAACACAAGAACGGATTTTTTCTACATATAACAATGTTTTGCGTTTTGCGTTTCGCGTTATAATTACGCAAGAAGTGTTTTGAAATGAGTCTAAGCGTCGCCGAGGAGATGGCGGAGACGTACGTAATGACGCTGGGACAATTAACGCAGCAATTAGTACGCCGTGAGCGACTACTATTCACAATTCTATGTGGTGTGGAATAATAAAATTGCGACAGTTGAGTATTTTTTTCTCGCACTGCGATGATGAAAACGATTTATGCGCGCGTTGGCACAGTCTGATTATTGTTATCATCGGGTAATTCTATGAATAATGGTTTATCACATTCATGTTGAACGGCTGGAGAAGAGGTCGCCATGCGAATGATGAGTAATTGCATGTTATTGAATTCGTGTGTGGTTTCGGACGTTGAATGTCGAATGATAATTAATCACTGTGCTTCTTAATCGAGCACAACAGCATTTCACTCATTGCTAAATGCATTTATGATGGGTTTGTTTTGATTAGAAGATATTAGAGAATTTGCTGTAAAAGTGTTGGTCACCCTGAAATCGGCGCTATCAATCCCTATCAATTTACGAATTACTTTCGGTAACCTTCGCGATGTATTGTGATGCGCGCGCATATCTTGCTCAACGCAGCGGTCAGCAGTCGGTGGTGTGTCACCTCTTTCGTTCTCTTTCCGTGAGATCACCTCGCGAGCCGTGTTGTTCTAGAATTTCGCGTTTATTTCCGCAAATCGTTTCCGTATCCGTATCCGTATCCGTATCCGTATCCAAAACCGTCTGTGTGATTACGAGTAATTCGTGAGTGGTTGCTGTGTCCGTGGGGCCTCCACCTTGTCCACCGAACAGTGAGTTTCATTTTTCAAGCTGTATTGTTCTTTGCTCATTGATTGCAAGATGGCCATCGATCGATATAGGAGATAGCCTACTATATCGATCGATGTTATTAGATATTAGCCCCTTTATCAAGATGATTGCCAATATGAAAATAAGGGTAGTATTTCATCGCGAAGACGATTTCCAGCATGCCCCTTTGATCCATCCCAGTTTCGAGAAATCAGTCTGTGTGTATTGTTCAGGTTGTTTACATGTTTCCAATATTCTCATCGCGCAATGTTTACATCATGCGTATTGTTTTCAGATCATGCGTGAGTGCTCGCGTTTTGGTTCGCGTCGCGTATCGAGATCCGCATGAAGAAAAGAGCCGAGGGAGCCGAGTAGCAATCAACAAGGTTAGCTTTTTAATATTCAGCATCTTCAATAAAACGCATTACGATTCAAGTAGCACTTTGCTATCGAAAGCAATTGTGCTCACAACGCATTAACAATTACTGTCAGAGGCACAGCAGCCAGTAGGCAATGAACTTTCTTAATTCATCTGAATTAACATCGCGCATCATGTAATAATAATCATACCACACACATGCAACATGCACGAACGGCGTGTTTTATTTTTAGGTTTATCTGCCAGCCGGATATGCATTTTTTTCGGATGTTCACAAGCTCTTTGCATATAGGCAGTTATGGTTATGATAACTAAAATTAGTTCAGTTCATTCTTTCATCCACAATTCCATTCATTGCGTCAATTTATCTAACATTTTAATTGTGCTTCTGACAGGCGATTGCATCAACGTTTACGCGAGAAGTTACGCTTTCTTCCAACCGCGCAACGCAATGCAATTAAACGGCACCTTCATAAACAATTACAAAAACTCTGTGGAGTCTGTGGCGAATGTATTCAACTCAACTCAAAGTGTTTTTTTCGGTGTAAACGGTTGCAAATTGTAGGATGTTGCAAAATGTCGCCGACAATATTGCTTGTATTTTAGGTTTAATTAAGCAATTATCATCTCGGAGATTTTTATGAACTTTATGAGGAACCTTGCTCATTGCCAGACATTTGTCAATTTACCAACGAGGACGCGTGGAGACCGACCTTATTTACTTATTCATGCGCCACGAAACCTTCAGAGATAAAAGTGATGGTTTCGGAAATAAACATGATAAAACAATTTTAAAAGTTTAAACGATATACCTATAGAGGTATGCGATGGAATGACATCATTCCCGTTTTGTTAAACCGAGCACGAGGCGATGAATAACACATCTAAGATGAATAACAACATCGATACGAACAATATGACCAAACATGAGTAATATTTATATAACAACGCAATGGCTATGAGGACATCCCATGCACCACACGCGTGGTCCGTTGGGTGTTGTGCGCTCACCTTTGTTTTTAATCGCGCATTGCACATGGTAATACTTTGAAATTATTTACAAACCCAACTCTTTATGCGACTTATAATAATAATTCATGTGCGTAAATATTGCAATTTGTAGCGCATGGCTTTTAATTACACACTTGACCAATATTTTTTTTATTTAAATAAACGCTAGTAAAAATTGGATTTGAGTTTGCCGCGTTAAATATTAAATGCAAATTGATTTAGACAACTATGTACTAAATTCGTTGTTATCGTAGTGGGTTATCCCAGATAACAAAAATTTATCATTGTTTCATAAAAAAATTATCACTGTTGGTTTAACTTTGTCGCTGATCTATCATAATTCCGACTACGTGTTGGGTAATCCTTTAAAGTGACGCAGGTAACATGTGGAGGCATTTTACAACTCTGGGAAATGACATTTTGTACGTTTCATGTTGCGTGGGGGGAGGAGGGCACGTGGAGTTTTACAGCAGGGGCGCAAATGCGAAAATGCGGTTTTCCTTCCGCACCGGTCGCTCGGTTCGCACCCCTTATGTCACCGCTGTATTGTGTCGTCCTTGCTTCCTCTTTCCGTTTGCCGTCAATTTAACGGCGCGCCGCGTAATCAGCGCCCGGCGGAAAATGAGTAAGCGTTCGTTCGTTCGTTCGTTCGCTTGGTGCGTTTTTGCGGAAATTGGGCACAGCCCCTCGTTTCGTGCATAGTATATTATTATATTCGCCGGTAGAGTGTATTGTTTTCTAGCTAATGCTAGATTCCACAAAGGTGTGCAAAAAAACTATTTTTAGCTCGTTAGGGAGTTTAGTGGAAGGCAGCGAAAGGAAATGGATAATGGGTCGCAATGTTTATGTAGTCGGTCGGATGGTTCATTATATTTCGCTTGGAAACAACCCACCATACTGTCTTTTTTATGAATCTTTATCATTATATTCCCACTGCAAATATTGACTTGAGTTGAGATCATTGACATTCTTACCGCAAAGAAATTAATAAGTAATAGGCTTATTTAGAGTTTGGTTTAATATTATATCGATGGCTGGAAGCGATTGTTATCGTTCGTTGGCATCGATATCGTATCGAGCGCATGATTTAAATGTTAAACATTCTGTTTCATTGTTCATAACGTTTGCGGTGTTTGCGATTTAGCGGTTTTCACTCGTATCCGTTGCGAAACGAGTCCACAGCACGCGTGAGACATCTCTCCTTATCATTATCTGATTATGATAGCATATAATAGCGGTATTTGATTACGACTCATGCGGAAACCACATCACGCATATTGCGTTTTATTTGCTTCTTGTGCGCCTTATCATTTCTAAGAATAAATCTCATTCCTATTACAAACTGGAACATTTTAATCAAACACGATTACTGTTCCAAATTTCAGCTTACTTAGTGTAGAAAACCGTATGGAAAGCGTGGATATAGGTAGCTATTGGTATTCGTAGTAACGTCACGTCAGCTTACTAGCGCTCACGATGGCAATCGTCCTCGACTCCAGGTTGGGAAGCTGTGGAACTATATGCAGACGAGTAAATGAAAAATCGATATGTAACGCGCGAGAGAACGGCAAATTGATGTTTAAAATTTAATATGATTACGGCCAAATTTCATCCACTAGCTTTCCATCTCCATTAAATATTTCTAGCGTGCTTGTCATTATCTTCGGTGAAAGAAATTTAAGAAAAAATCTTGCTTCACTTGCAATTTGCAATATTGTTGTTTCGCCATCGATGAAATTCGCCCCGGCAACATTAATTCACGTGTGTGTTGAATTACCAGCTGGGTAAACGAACTGTAAGCAACACCGCGGCGCCGGCGTGAGGAAAATTGCATTTAATGGAAAATGCTTTTTCGTCCGAGCTGCTCGAGCTGCACTCCAATCAACGCTCGCGTACCGATGATGTTGATTTACGTTGCATTTCACAAGCTGTAATTTCAGCCAGCGTCTTTTTGATATTACTCATTTTCCTTGCCTGTTGATTGTTTGTTTACCGAACGAAATAATTTCAGAAATTTCACAAATGCGTATTATGCATTTCCGCATGAATAAATTAGGTTTAAGTGTAATAACATCAAATCTTTAACGATTGAATGCATTCCGCGGTCACGGCTAACAATAAGTACAACTCCTATATCATTAATTAATGTGCGTTATTCCTCATTTGTTAGAAATGTATTTGGAGCATAGAAGAAGGAAACAATGAATTTCTGTCACGGTCCAAAATTTTCCTCTCACTCCTTAATTCCTTCTTTGCCTTCACTCTGGTATAAATGACAGGTTTTAATCTGTGCATTTTTTATGCATCAGGAAGTTTGCTGGCGCGTTAGAACAATGCCTCTCTGCCAACTTCCAATCATACAAATTCCATTTCTCTGCTAACTGTACTATGTAACTGGATGAAAATTCCACTTTCACATTTTTCTCTTGATGCGTCTCTTCGTACGTTCGTTCCGAGCATTGGCATGTGTAATAAAAGGAATTTCGTGACGTGGAAATTTAAAATAATTGCATTAAACGCGTCGTTGTTATCGCTGGTCGGTTGCATCTGTTCGCGATGGCATCTGGGAGGGACTCAGTGTTGTTGTCGATGACGGCGATGAAACTTTATCGACGCGACGGCGTTATTGCCATATTATATTGCACTCGCGGCAATCGTTTTTGCTTAGTCTTGCGTTTTCGACGCCAAACGCCGACAGGACTGATATGTGATTGTTGCGCATCGTCGACATTGCAAAACCGTTTTCGCTAACTTAACTGCAGCACACGTTCACAATGCGCAATTTACAATTATTGTGTAAAAAAATACTTAAAAGTACTAACCAAATAAATATTTGCCGACTTAATGAATGACTCATAGGTTTTCTGAATCAGTTGCGTTAAATACTTGAAAACTGGTAGTTTTACTTTGGTTGATGAATCATCGTGGATTTGATTTCATCGCCTTAAACTTGAATGCGCGCTGCGCAGTACGAGTAGAAATCGAATGCGCTGCACGATTATTGGTTGTGTTTCTGAGAAGCACATCATCAAGTATTCATTACAGATGTTGCTACACTGAGTAAGATTATTCAATCATTTACATCAATGCTATAAATGTATAGAAACACTTTTGAACAACGTTTTCCTATTCGCCTTAATTGTTTGCTATAAAAATGAGTCAATCCGCTTTTAGTGCAAATCGAAATGATATTATTTGCATTTAGGTAAAACAGGACTTTGTAAGTTTCATAGCTGAACTTTTAATTTTATTACCGCATCAATTCAATTAGCCACTCTTCTTCTTTATTCAATTTTTACGAGTCTGTTGTTTGCTGTCTGTTATTCGCAAAGCAAATTAGTTGGAGTATTTCGCAAGGATTAACAACAAAAAACAGGCCATTATTCTCGAAATCACACTACTTTATATGATGTATTTTATTATTATTTATATTGTTGTTCTGCTGATACCATTTTATTTCAAATGCGGAAATGATTTCATCACAAGACACAATTAACTTAAGACATACCTACTTAAAAAAGCACGCGATTATAATAATTAATAATTTAGTTGGTAATTAATAGGATCCGATGAATGCAAATGAATAACATAATAACATAAGGAATTGTTTCTTTTCAGATGGAGAACCAGCAACGTCGTTGGAAGCTAAAATCTACCAGATTCAATGGTGAGTGGAACATTGAACATTGTTTAATGGCATTGCGTCATTAGTATTATTTCATCTATTGTTATAAATCTCAAAAGAAATCAAAATCGTGAGGAAACTTTGGAAATATTTATAATTTAATATAAGGTAATAATTTTGAGTGTAACAAGCAAGGGTGCAATTTTCCATGGCGTAATTAAACGTAGGTAATTTCTGTAACTTTCGCAACATATTATGAGTTTTCACTTAATGGCGTTTAATTATCACATTACGTTTTACGTATAAATTTTTACTCTGTAGAGTTAATTTCTCATATTGCATGCGCTGTGAAAAGACGCGAAACGTTTAACAATAAGATAATAGTACACGGCTCATTGATTATGAGGAAT
>JARJDR010012091.1:0-10300 GCA_030264135.1 Myllaena sp. GC000078 | reverse complement strand
TTCTGTAACTTTGTTGACGCTGCGCTGCACTGGCATTGTTGAGCACTTGCAAAAAATAGAAACGCGTATTCCGTAAACATGTGGCCGAAAAGTTGTTGGTTTTGGCACAAAGTTTCCTCTCGTGCGCAAAAGAGCACGAGCAATCCGGGTGCGTGTGTAACGCATGAAAAATGCACACCGTTTCGCACACGGACGCGCGCTACGCTCCGGGGCCCGCTGAGCGCTGATCCACGCGCGTGACTGATGACGGGATTGAAAGTGCTCGTTATTTAGGATAAAGTGACACCGGTTTCACGTTATTGCAACGACAAAGAAGATGAAGTGCGCCCGGCGCGGATGTTAATATAAAAAGATAAGGGAAGGCGCCGGGCTGCACGATATTAGTTTTGCGCGCATTAATTTTCGATTACGCGAATGCCTCATTTTAATGTTTCTCTTTTCTTTGTTTCAGGTGAGTTTTGAGCCCTTTTATTATGCGTCATCAATAAGTAGTAAGTACGACTAAATCCACACCAAATAAAAGCGTCGGCGTTCGGCGTCGAACGATCAAAATTTACCATAGATAGCAAGAGACACTCTTCCCGTGAAAGAATTTTGCTTAGATATTCCCGCGTCGTAACGACGCGAGTTTTACGATTTTAGCACGGTGGGGTCCAAAGTAAACTTGCACGAAAGTGATACTTAACAACAATGCGCGCCAGCACAATAGGAACAATGGGTGAGACACGGAATGTGATAAAATTATAATGATAGTCATAAACGCAATACAAGGAACTCGACAAAATCGAGTATGTAATGCACACATGCAAATGAAGCGAGTGGCAGAAATGGATGCGCTCGCGGAAGAATTAAATCCAATGAAAATACCGCGGTTGGCAAAAGAGTCGGTTTGATTTTAATTTTCCTAATGGACTTGTCGCATAAAGCATTCCGGAACGAATTCGAGGAAAATAAAAATTTCGCCACTTTCGCGTCCCTCCCCTAGGCTGTGTTTTCGCCATTTCCATGGCGCCTTTTGTCGTCCGCCCCGTCGATTTTTCTTGCAAGCGCAACATATTTTTTATTATCGGTGTGAATGTTGCCACATGTTTGATTCGATGGATTATTAGTTATTATTTTTATGCATAAAATTTATATGTATATGACGTGCGCGAAGGGATGCGAGTGAATGTTTGCGCATAAAAGCGGCGCTTTGCGTAAGTAATTCTGCGCGTGCACACTCGTCATTACAATTCATCCATCTTCGTGGCCGTCCCATTGCGTTTCGCTTCATCTTCTTTCGCCATACCAATTTACGATTCGCATTATGCCTAAGGGAGCCGACGGTAGCGCAGCGATGATAAGGTGGAGGCTGTCTCTCTCTGCTGGTGGTAGCTTAGGGAAAGCAGGGCCTGGGACAAGGGGGGAAGGACGACGCGATATGGCGAAGGTTACTTCAACGCCAGCGACGTCCTTGGGGGAGTTACTTTTAAATTAAACCATCTCAGCGGAGCGCCACCTTTTTTATGTGTTTTAAGTGCACAGCCGAAAACTTACCTCTTACATTTTAGCGGTCATTAACATAATTGATATTGCTGTTGGGAAATTTTTATAATTACGTTTTGGAAAAAAAAATTACGTGCAAAGCGTATATTTGTTTATTGAAGAGTTTCAGTATTCATATTCTGCGTACATACGTGAATATGGCCGATGGGGCTTTGTATTCAAATTTTGCTGATAAAGTTTGTTTTTGTCCAGAGCATGGTTCTTTATGTATCGTGAAAATGGTAAATTAATGTGCTCTGTTGTTGCAGAGCGCTAATTGAAACTGCAATAGAGCTGGGTGTGTGGTTGATTTTTTTTTTGACCAAAAATAAACATTAATTGCCTGAGAGCAATATTAGTATTGCAACGATTGCAACCCAGCGGCCAACTAACCCCCACGCGCACGCGCACACATGTTTATCAACCCTCTCTCCGACGTATGCAGGCGAATTTCTCTTCTATTTGTGACAGCGCGCGCAGATTCGTGACCGCCAATTTGCGCCGCCGCCGAGTTTATTATTTTAGGATCGAATTTACGTAATACAAATTTTTTTTGATAAAAGTCTGCGACGCTTTTCCTTCCTTCCGGCCGGCGTCACCCGCATTCGTTTGGCTTTGCGTGAGGTGATGGTTGGATGGCTGTTGCTGATGGTGGTGGTGTTGGTTCGATCTCGACGGGCATCGCCGAATTAGATTTATCCAGTTTACATCCAGTTCGACGGCGGCAACCCAGTCTCTCTCCACCACCAAACCAACCCTGCATGCATAAAAAATCAAAAGCAAATATTCCACGACGGGATAGCGCGCGCCCGATAGATATCACCAGCACGCCGCCGCCTGCTTCGGGCCGGAGGGTGGCTAGATGGGAAAAGAAATGATATCCGAACAACTCGAAAAAGCGTGAATTTATGTTTTCCTATTTTACTGGCGTGCCATTCTCGTGCGGTTTGGAATTTTCGAGCCGAAAATTCAATCCCGCGCACATAATCGATTTGCCGCAATGGCATTAGTTTGATTTTAAATATTTATCGCGCACCGCTTGCGGCGGCTTGTATTATGGATATTTCATTAACGCAATTTGCGTTTTGTAAAAATATTAATATTTATTCGGGGTGGCATGGGCAAGATGATTCATTATTAATTACCGCGTTGCAAAACATGTTAATCAATATTCAGTGCGTAGCTCGTAAATATCCAGCCAAATTCGGGGGGTCGTATCGCTTGTTTATATAATTCTTCGCACATTTTGGTGGAAGGCGGGGGAGGGGGATGGAGGACATCGCATATTTTCTGCGCCAATATTACCTCCCGAATATTTAATATACGTCTACTTTCACGTGCACGCCGCGAATTTATCAAGTCAGCTTGTAAGGTTTTTGCTCGCGCGCAGAGATTCCGCAAGAAAAGTCGTGCACCGTGCAGGAATATACCACATATCGAAAGCTTTACGACAACACTTCGTATCAGCCGTTGGGGGTGGCTGAATTATAATATGTGTCGTGTATGCGCACGCTTGCGCCTGTGTTTTCCGCGCGCGCGTCTTCTTGTGCGCGCCCCGGCAACGGCAGCCACGCCGTCCCCTTTCAGCACATTCTTGATTTATTTCAGTGATTTATTAAATGAAGTATGTATTTTGCGTTTCGCCATATTCGTGCGCATTTTATGTTGGTGTGTGCGCAAGCGTATTCCTTTCCCCCCGAGTTTCGCTTCCGTATAGAAATCGCGTTTGTATTTTGGTGGAGGCGCCTCGTATGCGTGTGCGAATGTCGTAACATCCGTCTCCCGACTCACTCGCATCTTCGCCGATAGTTTACTGCGCCTACGTGCATATTTGCGTGGGTGTATGCGAGACCACACCGTCTGTGTGTGTGTGTGGGGGTGCACTACGTCTCCGAAACTTGCGCGCACGCCCACGAGCCGAAAGCGGGAAACGGCAGGACGAAGCATAGTTCTTCGCGCTGACAAATACATTCCCGCGTGGTGGAATGTGTAAGTATACGGGGCGCGGCGGTGTTTTCGAGGGTGCGCCAGATTTCTTTCTCTTAATGTTCGAAATAAATTTTAGGTGCAGTCTTATATATTTAATGAAATATTTTCGTATCATAAAACGCCCGGTGCGCGTCCGTCGCCATCGCGAATGGCCTGCCATCCACCCACCCACCCACGCCCTCCGACGCACATCATCGTTGTCGTGCGAGGAGCTCGCGTCGCGTTGTTGCGGATGAGGATGAGGTAATTGATCGTCTTACTTAACTTGCGTTTTAACTTTTCCTATGGCGGTCGGTGGGTCGGTAGCGCCAACCAACACCACCGCCCTACCTACCGCGCGCACCCACCACTGCACTACTACGTTTTAACGGCTGCTGAAATAGCAGGAAAATAAACGAGAGGTAAAGTAAGTAAATTGGGCTGGCCCAAAATGCGCGCGGTGCACATCTAACATCGTCGGCCGCTCGGCAGGATTCATTTGAAATGATTACTTTGCGAGGAGTGGGCGCGGGCGGTGTGAGTGGATAGTGTGCGGGGGGGTGTGCATAACAATTCTCTCATAATTGAGATCGCGCCGTTGCGAATGTCACGTGGAAATTTGTTATGTCAATACTGGGAGTAATAAAGAAGGGGGTGGGGTGAGTTGATTTGATGACGCTATTTGCTCCACATACCGCCTTTTCCCCGAGGTTCGCTATTATGTTGGTTTATAGGTATTCGCGCCCCCGTGTACACGTTCGATACCGTATTTAAATTGCGTTTCATATCGGTAATGCGAAACATAGCACCCAACATCCATTCCGTAACAAATTTCCATTCATTTATTTCGTAATTATGATTTTGCTGAAATGATTGATTAGACTCCTACTACTTTACTGCCCTACTTTTATCGTTTGCCTATTTTTAGCATTCTCTTCTCTGAATCACACATAATTCGAGTTGGCTAAAATTGCAACATTTTCCGCGGGGAAATTTTCCATGTAAATGTATCTTTCACTATTCGTCTCCAATTTGCATATTTGCGGTACTACACTATATGAATAACTATATGCGGAAAATATATGTAAAAGAATATTGCTGGTCGTGCGGAACGTGTAAAGCGATGCGTACGTCCGAAGAGCGTACGTAAACATACGTACGAGAAACGCATTCGACGCGCGGCGAGTTCAGCGACGGCGAAGACGTGCCCTGGAGATTCGGGATTCCCGGGCTCTTTCCGGGATAACACGCGCGCGCTTCTCCCTCTCTCGTCCTTCCGTTCGCCGCGCGCCGCGCCGGCTTGTCTCGTCGCTACCGCCGACGACCACTACGACGACGACGACGACGCACTCCTTGCGCTCTGCAGCGGGGCGGCATTGGCAAAACTGCAAAGTACGCGCGCGCCACCCCCGCCGGCCGCGTTTGTGCTTTAACTCGCAAAAGAGTGAGAGAGAGGGGGGGATGGGGGGCGCCTTTTCGCAATTCAGTCACGATTCTCATCTATGTGTTGCCGAGATAGACGACGACACACTGTCTACGTGCCGAATTAGGGACGATAGCGTTACTGCTACTGCCGCCGCCGTCGCCGCTCCTGGCTGTGTCCTGCAATGACAACGGGGTGGGTGAGGGGGATGATGGTAGCGCGACGGCATGGGCAATACGTAAAAATGAAATTCACAATGAAGTTATTCGCAATCAGCTCCTTTATTAGCGCTCTACTTCTTATTCTTGGTCTCTTCGACGCGGCGTGTGTAACTTTGTCTTTTGTGCAAGGCGAGCGGCACAAAAGTACAAGATGATAAATTATTAATTAACTTATGATCAATGGTTGGCTATTTTAAGTGACAAATCTGTGGAGGGAGGGGGGTTGCACTATAATTATTATTGTTTCACGTATATGGCGCGTGATTAGAATTTTGATGCGGTGTATAACCCATTCAAGAGTATCCGTGACTCGGCGTCGGTCGGCGTCGTCGTCGTATATGTACATGGATGCACGTTGCCTGTTCGAGGCGCGCACCCAGCAGGCGATGTGATACGACACGGCCGTCCGACAGTGCATCTATTTTAAGGAATATAATGAACACACGAGAGTTTCGCGTGTGCCGAGCGCCGCGTGTGTATACATTAGCCAGCCGGCCAGCCGGTGCGTGGAGCCGCGCCGATTTAAGTGTTGTTGCGCGCACAAGCGGTAAACTTAACTACTCCACCGACGAGAGGATGATGATGGTGTGATGACGCCGTGGATGATGTGTGTCGGTTTTCCACTCGCGCGATTCGTGATACTACAAAAGGGATCACACTCCTCCCCAATCGGAGGATGGATGCTGGCGTCAGTTGTTCGCAATGTCAACCACAGCTGGTTGAAGGGGACCAAATAGAATTGAAATTAATTTGACCCGGATTCAACCAGCTAAAGCTGTACATCGACACCTATTGTCTCCTTGGGCTTTCCTCGGGCCTCCTTCCACTTCCATGACGATTGTCATCCCCCACCCCCACCATTTTTCTTGCTGCATCCATTGCGGCTTCCACAATAAACCTTTGTTTCTTTTTGCGCTGCGTTGCATTGCACACTCACAAACACAAACAATCTGCCGAAATTTCACTTTTGATTTAATTCCGCACACCGCGCACTTAATTATTTATTCATTTGCTCTGTAGTGCCATGATTAAACGCGTTTTCCACATGGAGTTTACTTAAACGGTACGCTGTAAGAACAGAGGAAAACCAGGAGGAGGAGGAGGAGGAGGTAGAGGAGGCGGAGTGATAGTTTGGAGAGTTGTTAGTTAAGCGGGACAGGTGCGATGAGTGGAGCAGTGAATATTTAAGTGAGGGTTGTTTTCGATGTGCCTAGCTTGCGGGGAGAGTGTATATTACGCGCGCGCGCGCTTGCCGGCGGGGAAATCAGCACCGAAGCGGCGGCGCTCGCTGGCTGGACTGGTGTTTGGGGCGGCTGCCGGTCTGCTGGCGATGGTTGCGCGAGCCGCCCCCGCGCGCACTAACTTTCAGCGAAAACCACCACCGGGACAGTGGCGGCGCCGCCGCCGCCGCCGCCGATTTGTGTTACTAGCTGGTTGGTTGGCAGGCAGGCAGGAGAGACCCAGAGTGTTGACGCCGTGACGTCTCAACAAGGTCCAGATCTCGACTGAGCGCCGCAGCTTCGCGACGCCTGACGTCGCGACGCGCCATGCGCACATCTCCGGCACATATACACACACACGCGCACACACCACCCGGCAAACGCGCGCATACCACACTCACACGCACACAGGACGCAGGACCAGCGCGCAACTCGCGCCGCGCCGCGACACCCACCCTCTCCGCACATCTTCCACATTAACCCCGGGACACCCCGATTACCTATTCACCGCGCCGCGCCGTGCATTCGCTGCTGTGTGCTCGCTCCCCCCGCTTGTTCTAGTTTCACGCATTTCTTCCTGTTTATTTGATTTTCGCGTTACGTAAATTGTTCATTGACGTTTGGTGTTTTTTTTTTGCCTGTGCACTAATTCTAGAAATGGTTGGGTTAGGGATAGTTATGGTGTGGATTCTTTAGTTGGCATTGTTTTGCGAATAAATATTATAACAATTCGAGTGGGTAATTTGGCGACGTGCTTGTAAATTTTTGGCACAATTCTAAATTTAGCCACGGTGATGATACACAATTGAAAACGAAAATAACTCGCATAGACCTAGACCTAGACCTTGTGCCGTTGTCAAAACACGTCTATGATGAATGTTGAAAATAGTTAAAAGCAAATTTTCTGCAAGTAATTACCGACCTTTTTGTAATACGAGACGGAAATTGATACGGAGCAGGTCGTCCTGCGCGCCGCATCATGCGCGAATATGCTATATTTAGCTTGCATCTAAAGTAAAATTAATTTGATGGCAAAATAAAATTTATTGCTGGCTGTGGCGCGGCTATTTTATGGCGAAATAAATTTAATATAACGTGTACATGACCTTTCTTATATGTGATTTGTTCTCGTATGTTTGCACTTGTTTTATGTAGATACGCTTCGCTTTGGCTGCGGTCGACGACGACGACGACGAACAGGACGAATGAAGAAAGCGAACCTTCTGAGCTTTCCACCGAATATCTTTGATTCTTTTTCTCGTGTACTTTGTGTACTTGCTGCGATGTTGTCTCCCGACGAGAGTTGTCTGTGTTTGTGTTGTTTTTCCATCACTACTATGCGCTACTGCGCAGTGCATGCTTTTGCTTTGCGCGTCCCGCGTTTTCCCCGCTTTCCGCTTGATGTCGTTTTGTAAACATTAAAGTGTCGCCCGATGGTGGCCCGTTAATAATGCAGTATATTGTGGGAGGGTAGGAGAGTGGCCGTAGCGATGCGATGCTATGTGAAATTTAGTATTGGCGGTTTCGGTGCTCGGCTCGCAGTGTGTTGTTGCAAAAGAGGGGGCGCAAAGTGTGGCGGCGGCGGCAGACTGGTATGACTGAAGTGTATTGCGTCGGGATTCCAGTGCATACTATGGAGGCGCGCCGCCTCCGCCAGCGCGAGACCGACCGACTGACACGTAGGCGGCGGCGGTGGCGGCGCGCCCAACGCGCATGCCTTTCTCGCGTCGCACCGCACCGCACCACACCGCGCCGACTATCATGGAATTTTCAGCACGCAATCAAAACGTTGTGATTTCCTACACGGACCTTGAAAGAATCAGCCGATATCACGCGAGCCATTTTATTATTAAAATCTGCATATTGCTTCGATGTGTTGTAAAAGGGTGGAGATGTGTTTTATGCACCGAATAATTTCAATATTTGAATGTGCGCGTTGTGGGATTTGCAATGTGGATGCGCCGGGCACACCGCTGATGCTCGTGCGTGCCTGACATTCGCGGTCGGTGAAACATTGAAATATTTGATATTTTATTTACCTTATGCAAATTGAGTTTTAATTCAGACGTTGACCGCACGCGATTTGAAATATTTAAATATTTTCTGTACTGAAGTAAATTTAAATATCAGCGTGTAGAACCTGATTATGTTTCTGATTTATGAATGAACTATACATTTATCTTGTTTCATTTAAAATTGAAACATACAAAATTTTAAAATTGATTTGAATACTGATTTTTTGTTAATATTACGATATCAGCGTCTCACTGGCGGTGTGGTTGAAGTTTACTGCAGATGGAAGTTATGGTAATAAAATATCTTATATGATGTTTCACATACTGGCAGTCTAGTCCTGATGAAGACTACGCGAACCAAAATGATATATTGCACGGCTGCTGCAGATATGCGCGCAAATACACTCTGGTGGGTTGGGGGAGGAGGAGGTGCAGCGGCGAAATTATACTGGGGTGGACTTGAATATATTCATAATAAAATTGACATAAAACCTCGACTCATTTGCAAGAAACCGCGGTGCCGCGCCACCCGCGCGTTAGTTTGCGTTATTTTACGAGGACAAAACACCTACAAAAACTTTACGAGCATTACGCGAATTTTGAAATCTTGATTATCATTCGAAATTAATTATTTCAGGAAAAGCGAAATTGGCTGCCATTCGTGCTTCCTTCATTAAGTTTCAGCACGCTGGAACAATATGGGCATCGTTCATTGCAATCTACAATTTAAATATTATGTTTAATATCTACATGCAAAACGCGAATGCAATCACCGCTGCAGCGCCGTGCATTTTTGCAAATGCCTTATTAAACGGAACGGGAATCGCGTGATGAAACAAAGACAACAGTTGGAACAATTACGTGCACCCCTTTCACGCAGCAGCGGCGGTGGTCGTCTTTTCTGATGCGCGCACACCGCACCACCGCTGCCGCTATTCGTTTCATTTAACCATTTCGGGCGCGGGGCGGTTATGCCAACATTAAAGACCATTTTCGCAACACGCCGCCGCCGCCACTGCCGCCGCCGGGGTCGGAACGAGGAAATAAATTCAGGTTTATGTAACGGAAACTGATATAAAAATCTATAATTGCCAGCCATTAAACACATTCCACTAGAGATGGAAGACGCGCGTTTGGGAATGGGAAGGTTGGATGGCTGCTGCCTGCTGGTGGTGGTGGTGGTGGTGAATTCGGCCGCCATTTGTGGAATGCCGGCCTGGCGTTGGCGTTGTGTTCCTGTTTTTTTTTCTGTGCCTGCTTTCTCATCCGAGAGAAAAAAATATACCTATCTGCACCCATTACGGCCGAGCCGCCAGTGTCCTCTCGCCCTCGCCATGGTATTAAGAATGTAAATATGCCATGCGGAATGGATTTATTCGCACCCGGCGGCGATACGTTATTACATTGTTGCTGCCACCGCTGTGCATACGCGGCCCAGTCCGTTCTCTAATTTATTAATTATGCTAACAATCCGGCGCAAAAATAATCGTTAAACGGCCGAAATGAAATTACCCCCGAAATGGTCTCTGCATCGACCCCCCTCTCACGTTCATCGTCGTCGTCGTCCGTCGTGTGGTCATTTTTCTTTCTGGTGCGTGCCCTTAATTGCTGCCAAGTTTCCCAATTGTGCTTGCACGGCTCGCCGCCAACGACTTAAACATTAAAAGCGTTTTGATGTGCACCACCAAATATTGCTGCGCTTTTCCGCATTCGATGCGCGCACGTTTACTACGGTAAATGAATATTGACGAATTGAAACGGAATTGTCTCCGGCGCCAAAAACCAAGGGGGTGGTATATTTTATATTCGCTACATTCGATAAATGAAATTGGAGCGCAACTGGACTTTTGCCAGTGCGGGATTTCGTTGCGTTGGTTGCTAAATCCATGTAACGATGTGGATTTGCCCCGCTTGGCGTTGGTGGTGGTG
>JARJDR010012090.1:0-12599 GCA_030264135.1 Myllaena sp. GC000078 | reverse complement strand
TTATTTCATGCTAATATCACATCCATACACGCTTGCAATAAGTTAGTTACTTTTTGTCTAAACTAGAAATCACCAAAAAATATGGCAAAACAACGTTTGCCGGGTCAGCTAGTAATTATATAAAAATAATAAAACAAAGAGTTATCACAAATAAATAATCACAAAAAAGAACTTAAATAGCGATTTGTTGCGGTTTATCTAATCGTCTACATTGTCTGGCATTTTGCCGGCGAACGGATAGATGTCTGGTTGGTCAATTCATTGACTATTATTATGTTCACCGTGATACTTTCTTCCCGTGGATGAGTTGTGTGTTTTGTTTATATGCTATTTCATTTCATAAGCGCAATTCCTCTCATTTGTGAATGAATGTCCGGTAACTTAACTAATCTAATAACATATTAAATTATAGCTATAATAATAATAATAATAAAATATATGCAACTACAAACTCTTAAATATATGAATCTATTGAACGCAAAACTTCTTCGCATTTCAATTGACTGTGGTAGTCAACAGTGTTCGAGTCGAATTTAGATTTATACCTAAAATAGTGGATCCTCTACTGCAATTTGTTAACTCGTGAAAAATATCAAGTACCCCAAGAATCACATCAATAGACGTCTTTATACGAACACTAATCACGTAGCGAATTGTAGTTATAAGTATTGTAACCAATTATTCAACATATTACCGGTTAAATAAGGAGGCCTCGGCTAGTATTTGTACTACTTGTTAACACAAAACTCATCAACGACATCCTTCAGCTCCCCGTATACCTCCGCCTTGTCTAAATCTATCGTCTAATCCTTCATATAAATAACTATTCTCTCAAGAAACAAACCCGAAACTAACGAAAATTTAATTAATATTAATTTGGCAATATTTTATCAGTAGTCAAATAAACAACGTCACTAATTAGTACTTTTCAATTCAGTTCAACATGTTTTAAAACATTTGTAATAAATGATTGTGTCCAAGTCGTACATATATACGTTTTTTGATTATGTTTGAGATTTTCTTATCATATCAATGTAGATTTGCGTCGATAGAAAAATATTTTTCCTACGCTCACACGCCTCAACGATTTTACTAAGTGCACCTTAACTTTAGGCATTGGTCTTTCATTTCTTTGCCCAAATAATAATTGCGTGTCTATTCTTCATACTCTACATTTATCATCACTTAAACACTAAATAAATGTTTTTAGCACGTGTCAAAGTTTCTTTGTGATAAAATACACCCGACTAGTATTTAAATGTTTTAACTAAAACGGTTTTCTCAATATCGAAAATGATAATGATAATTCAAGAAAGCATTGCATTCGTTCGCTCTGTAAAATATTTGCAGTTAAAATTTAAGAGCTAGTAAATCGAATAGAACACGAAACATGCCAACAAATCAACACTTGGCAAACATGTTTTCCCTCATCGCAATCACGTTCCGTCAGCGGAACATCGTCATAATATATCGCATTAAGAATAATAAAAAAATATTGCCTCTTATCACAAATTTGTAACATGTAGAAAGATCTGTCGATTAATGGATAAATATTTCTGCATTTGTTTCATTGGCTGTGTTTAATCACAAATACACCACGCTATGTGAAATTGTCGACTATTTGGTGTTCGTTGATTCATAATGATTTTCTGCTATTTTCAAGTTTCAACAGCCATACCAATTCGTTTCGAATGTATGAAGCGTTGATTAAGTTCGGAAAGGAAAGCAAATCGGAAACTGCCGGTCTCCGGTCGTGAATTTCGTTACTCTTAATCCACTTCATTTTGGATTGCGTTTTGTGTTCGATTTCGAAATTTAGAAATAAATCGTTTCGGCGAAAGAGCAGTCTTTATCTCTGCACGTCACGCGTGCGTGTTTTGGCGGGTACGCGTCTTGCAGGCGCGAATACTGAGATCGGTTTTCAAAGTAGGAGCTGGTGATGCCCTCAGGCAGTTGCGCTGGCCGGCAATTCCATCCGCCCGAGCGGATATTGGCGAAGAGATTCAACGCATCGCGACCTTCATACATCACCTGCATGCGCGGTTTATGCGGCTGCATTCGCGGTGCAAACACCTCTTCCACCTTTGCTGGCTGCTTATGCGGCGATCCTGATGACGGCGGCGAAATTGGCGATATGATACGCTGATTTGTCTCAAACATTGCCGAAAGAGCGCTACCTCCGATGGCAATCGGCGAAATAGATGCCTGCATCAAATAATACCAAAAATTAACATACAAACACCAATGTAGACATAGAGGACATACGGTTCGCGAGCCGCCATACAGTTCGTCGCCATCATCAGATCTGCTGCTGATGCGAAACTCGTCGATCGGATGCTGAATGCCGCCGTACGGGTGATAGGTGAGAGAATCAGGCGACATGGACGAGATACCACTCTCCAGTGAGTAGTAGGAAGAGGCGCCTGATGACGCCAGCGATAACTGACTGGGGCTCTTCGAAAACAAGAGCGCACCCTGCATGTAGATCTCCTTCAGACCGTCGTTCCATTGGTCCGGCTCCAAACCAGACAGGGCCATTGCTACCGTTATGGTCATTTTCTTGCGGTAGCTACGGCGGCGCACCGCAAAATCAGTTCTCGCCGATGCAACAACGCTCGACCAACTAGAAACACTAAAATTCAAGTTAATGTCAGAAATAGATAGATATACCACGTTATTACAAGGTATAATTTTTGCTATTCAACTGCGTTAATTCAACCTTGCATATTGAGGGCATACAATTCTCGCCCAAAATTAAAGATACTAACTACGGGTACATTTGCAATCAGCTATTATTCATCACAAACTCATATGTTTGTTATTATGTGTGAAATATCTTTACTAGAAGATAACAACTCTTGAAATCAGTGAAGGTAGAAATTTATCTTATCTAAACTCGAAAATGATTATTTAACTTTGCGAAATAAACACTCAAAAACATACATCGCATTAATAATAATTATATTATTCATGTTATTACATAGCAGCTTATTAACGTGCTACTTGATTAGCTTTATTTGTATAAGGAAGGCCAAACAACCACATAGTTGCTAACTTATAATTTAATTGTTATCGGGTTACAAAATGTCACAATTTCTGGCTGGGGTGTGAAAAGAAGTTTTATTGGGTATTAGGTGTTACTTTTGTTTTGTGCAATAGTTTTCAGTAGATATATATATATTTGAACCATGTCGAAAATCCCTTAAATTTAATCGAGTGCGCATCAGGTATGCGCATAATTTATTTATCGAGAAAGTAGGACCGTCACATGCATGCAACGGGACGGCAAGAACGTTGTTCCTGCCATATTACAGTCGCGTACGATTGCGATTGGCATTAATGTAGGTTGGTTGGCATTACATGAGCGTGTGTCTGTTTACGTGCGCTACGGTTAGTCGCCGTTTTACGTTTGTTTGTTGTTTGCTTATTTGTGTCCCGCGGTAGCGCACCGCGCCGTCATGCCGCACGTTCGTTCGCGCGCTTGCATGCCATTGATATGTATTGGTATGCATACGTGTGCTGTGCTATGGACGCGTCGATCGGTGGCGTCGTCGTCAGTATTACGTTAATTACGGTACTTTCTAAGTTCTGCGCTAAGCTGCTGCACAAACTATTTGCAGATTCAATTTCTCGCATTTGGGCGGCACACATCGTAACGCTAATTGCTTAGCTACGCAAAATGCGTCTCATGTTACTCTACTTGGCGGCAATTTTCGGCCGTGAAGATGACACTTACGTTTCACGTTTTGATCGTCAGCGCTGTGCGAAATGATAACACCGCCTGGCGTTGATCGAATCCACTCGAAAACAGAAGGGAGTTTCGGACGAAAACAATCACGACACCACGCGTTCGATTCAGAGCGACGACGACGACGGAGACATTTGGGAGCGCGGCACACACGGCAGCTGTTACCGACGCGACGCGATTTCTTGGAGGGAACTCTGAACTGCAGGAACCACTGCGCCGCCCAGCGCCGCCGAAATCACAGCAGGCAAGTAAGGCCCGCCGCGTCGGTCGTTCTGGTGGTGGCGGTATGTCGTCGTCGCGCTGCGTTCGGCTGCCACTGCTCCCACCGTTCGAGCGGCACTCGTGTGGCGGGTGAGGAAGGTGTGCGCACTGCGCGAATGTGCGCGACAACAACTGACGGCGCGGCGCCAGCAAGTGCGATTCGCGGCCGGTGTTGCCGTTCGTTGTTTCACTGTCTTTCTCTTACTCTCCACTGGCGGATGACTGCGATAATTGCGATGATTGCGATTTTATAAATAACCCACGCAGTGTTGGGAGTTGGGACGCAGCTATTTTTCACCCGGCTCACAAGGAGTTATCGCAAATTCGTGAATGCAAACCCAATGGGCGAGATAACGATACAGCTCTAGCCCCTCTTGCGGATAACTTTATCGCCGCGATTCTTCGTCACATGACCATCGTCATTATCGACCTAGCGGTTCGTTATGGTTTTGCGGCGTAAGCGCGACTGATTATCTTCAATGTTGTTAGGTAAACAAATTGTGGTTTACAAATGGACGCTAGCAAGTTGTTAAATACGTCGAATAATAATTGTCGCTTTTATAATCCATGGAATTAATTAATATCCGATGCTTAAATTTGTAAAAATTCCATTACACGCGTGCCAGTAATTTAATAAAGATGATTGAATTAATCTTTCATGCGCGAGGTGGCGCACGTCTCATTCAAGCGTTCAAGCGGTTCAAGCATTCAAGCCTCAAATTGGATCAATAACCGCTTGGACAGAAATGTAGAAAGAGATTTTAGTGCAGCTGCTTGCCACTACGTGGCGCAGGATGTACCAACGCAAGGATTTCATTGCCTTGTAGGGAAATGAAACAGGACCGCTCAATGCTTCTCAACTCAACACAACAGATCTCGCTCAATCGCGTTTATTTCACTTATTTGCTGTGAAGAGACATTGGATTATCGGTATATTATTTGTTTACGAGATGAAAATTCGTTATAAACGTAGAAAATAATAATTTATTTAACTTATGTTAAAGATATTCTTTCGGTTAAAATGAAATAGTATTTACAATTTACACAGTTGCTAGATAATTTCACCAATTTTTTTGGTCTCTTTTTGCTTTTGCCACACATTTGTACTCGTCGTGTCGTACAGCCTATGGCGAACGAACGAACAACCACTGAACGGGTACTACATACATAGGTATATACGCATAAGTAAAGCATGCCGTGTATTGTACAGCTTCATGCTCTGTTCTGCTGCCGTTTGAACCCGTTGAATTTTTTATTTCGGCGCGCGTGGTCGTAAATCAAAGAGTCATTAGCTATTAAAAGGGGGTACAGGTCCCTCGCCGCTGCTGCAGCCAGCCAGCCACTGCCGCATCGCCACCGCCACCGCCGCCGTCGAGTGGCAGACACGTTCATTTGTCTAAACAAAGCGCCGGCGCTGCGGCCCGGGGTACATTAATCAGCGCAAGACTGTCGTTCGGGTTCGCAGTTCAACGCGACAAGCGCGCGCGCACATTGCTTGCAAATATATATACCATCGTATACACACGTTTGCTCCACCAATAGCACGGGTATGGTAGTAGCGCGGGGTGGAGGGCGTCGCGAAGGGTGACCGTCGCGCCGCCGCCGCCGCGGTGAACTAAAAGGGGTTGGCAGATATGATTGCGTGAGCGCGATTCGGATATCCATCCGCATACCGCGCCATCATTACCATCAGCATCATCCAGAAAGACACATGCGTCGCGACGGTGAAAGCGAAATGACGCTGCATGGCACTTGAAACGAGGAAAACAGTGAAAAAAAATGGCTTGGTAGATAATTTCGCGACTTAAATTACATAGATCACATGCGAGATAGATATAAATGTGCGAAAAAAAAGCATCCTCATGAAATGCGTCAGACTGTTATTTATTTATTTTAATTTCGGTTGAAGGGATATGGCAACACGCATTAAAAATCCATCATTCACGAGGTGATGTGCTGTCCGTCGCGTGAAGGGGTGGTCATATGGGTTGGCATTAGGATGCGGCTCGCATGTAGATATATTCGTGTGAGTTTCCGCTCGTGTGCATGGCGTAATAATCATTATGACGTCGTAATATATAACGCAAACGAAACAGCAGCATTCATCTGCATAAACCAACGCAAATTTAGCGCCACCCCATGGCATGGGTCGATCTGCATGTTATAAATCGATATGTAAGGTACACTTTCAATTCTCATCGTATATCGTCAATAACTAATTAAAAAGTATGATAATAATGACATGATTTGTTGTAGGTGTGCTTTAAGTACATGATTATTAATAAAAATCGTAGACATAGGTGTTAATTATGTTCAAATAACTGAAATTATATTAAGTTGTTACAGAGGATCGCTTGTGATGCTTTCAAAACGAATTCTAATCAAATCACACGTGGTTACTTTAAATATGGAGAAATGAATGTATGTTAATGTTGTCGTACTCCAATGCCCTCCATTTGCACGTCATACAAATTGAAATCAACACGCAAACGTATAACAAACACCAAAGAAACGGCGCTAGGCGGTGAGCACACTCGAATCTCGCTCAATTGTGCAATACCGACAATGCGGTCGCGAGCGTGCCCTGCGCGGCGCGTTCTTCTTCCGACTGGTCGTTGCGCGCGCGCGCGCGCTCGTGCACCAGTAGTAGTGCAGGTCATGAACTTAACAATCAATGATATGTTAACAATAGTCGTTACGTCATGCCATCGTAAACATATTTGCATAGCTGTGGGGTCTCTCCGCATCCATTGTGCGCCGCCGACGACGATGACGACGACATTCAATTTCTCTTTCGATGCCGGCTGGCGGGCTGGAGTCGAAGCAGACGCGCCCAGCATCTCGTGCGCATTCGATTCGCGTTCGATACTGCTCCCACGCAACTCCCGCCGCCGCTGCCGCTGCCGTTTGCATGGATACGATGCATGCGCGTTGCTGGGAAATCACCTTCATCGACTCACCGCACTGCGCGGCGGCGCAGATGAGCGCGCGCCCTCCGCCGCCGCCGCCGCCGCCGCTCACCGCTCGTCGCATGCGATTTGCGGGTGCGCGGGTGGCGCACAAGCCTTTTGTTCGCGATCCTCACTGGATCGTTACGACGCCTGCGTAGTGATGCGCACGGCGGTGGCGGCGGCGACGGTGGCCAGCAGCCGGCGACAGCATATCAGTGTGTATACACTCGCACCGGGTTCGGCATTTCCAATGTTTATGCCGCCGGCCGCCAACTCTTATCCAATGGCAGCGGCTTAATGGCTGGCCATTGCGATATGTCGTGCGCATGTGTTCTCTTGCCATTTCTATTTCTATTTTCTTTGACTCTATGCGTAAAATTGAAACCTATTGCCCAATATTGCCCAATAATTTTTATATTCTATCTTTATAATTTTGTTGAATTGCGAAATGTTGAAAACTAGGTTTGTTTAGCATCGAAAAACTAGGAATGTCTGTGATGACATCACAACTGTTGCTCTTTAAACATTTGGCATTGAAATGACGTCAAAATTTGCATTCGCGACGCGTATAAAGACCGATGGAAATGCGAGTAGCCCACATGTGGTGCGTGCGTATGAAGGGATGTGAGAGATAGTGAGATACGCGGCGCGATGCGCGAGTCGCAGCCAGCCAGCCAACGCGTAGCCAAACAATGATGCACTTGAATTCGGCTCGCTTTTGTAAAACTCGTTGCCATTGTTATGTTGATATAATAGCGGGTGCGGGAGCAATGTTATACCGTAACGTGACGGCCGGCGCCGTAAATGCAGCAAGTGAGAGCGAAGAAGTAATCCATGCCGCGCGAATATCCGAAATCGATATCGACGCTCTGAAACGTACGCACGATGACGTCGCAGCCGCTGGTTGCCCGCCTCGTGCGCCATTATATTAACATTATTCCTGGCAGCTCCAAGTTTTTCGTCAATACTACTACAACCCTTATTACTACGCTACTACGTAGCTAACGCGAAGCAGAGATAAGAGCGTTGTGGTTGGGTTGAATTTGCTTGGCGGCGGTCGGCCAGTGAATGTATAGTTACAATGGCGGAGGTTCCGGGCAGTGACGCTAGTTCGCGCCCGCCGCTTTTCATATTGATTTTGCCGCATGCCATCCGCTCCATCGCTGAGTGGCGGCGGCGGCAGCGGTGGCGGCCAGCTGCTCGACGAGTACATTTTCTTGGTCTTCAACCATTCCAGCCATTCTTAGTCGTATTAGTTTTTCTCCAACTTTCTTTGTGAAATTTTATTAGTTTCCTCAAAGTTCGTTTATGCCGCTGCACAAAATCCAAAAGACATTAAAAACATCGATTATTTTTTGGGGGTATTGATTCTTTCAGCAAAAACAAATCTTTTGGCGTTGACTCGAACCAACTCGAACTAATGTCAGCCAGGTGCAGCAATGGAATGCATGACGAGGCGATGCCAAAAGATGATCGCGCGAGCCGTGTGCGGGTGCGCATTGCAAAGAAAGAAACTTGGGGGTTTGCGCCGCCTCGCGCGACAACCCCGAACGAGGACACTCGTCCAGGTGTTATATGGTTTACCTGCGTGCTGACCGATCACAAAGAATGACGGTGCAGCCCGTGCCAAACCGCCCCATGGGGCGCAACGCATCGCACCCCATTCCCTCGTGCGCTTTAGCCTCCAGTGGATATATGTCACCGGTTTGCTAGGCTAAATACATCTGGAAAATCTAATAGTTACTGCCTGGCGTGCGTAAATCAAATGGGACCTTCTTTCGGCCGACTTCACGCTTGTAACTGGCGTTGCGCTCATTTATTTTGCAAGTTGTCATTGATTTGTTGTTGTTGCGAAGATACTTACGGTCGCAAGCTGAAATATTAATACCATAATTGTCCTTGGTTCCGTCTCGATGGCTTGCTTCATTCTTTGACATGGTGCGTTCTAAATGTGACGATATTCTTCAGGCTAATTGCGTTCTGCTTCTTTTGCATAGATGTTGGCGTTGGGATCTGTGGTGGTGAGAGGGCAGTGCATTATAAACTGAGACTAATTAAAAGATTGACATTTAAGGAGACCTTTTGATAAGAGACTGGTTGGTCCCTGAACGCAGACGACAGTATACGTGGTTCGTCCTGGCTGGATTGTTATTTGGTTGGGTTTATCGAGGGACAACTAGCAATGTCAAAGTCGCCACAAATATCACCATATATATGCGTACTTATATCTAGTATGTATTTACTACATAGGTTAATATTTGGTTGTACAAATGGTACGGAGTGACCCCTTTTTCTTTTGCCCAACACAACAAAACACCCTTATGTTTTCGATATAAATGGACGAATCTGAGCAGGAAGAACTTTCATCCATTACCGGTATTGCTGTGGCCTGGGTCACTGACTTGCACGACCGAACAGTGCGCATAGGACTGATGAAATCCTAGTACAAATCATTGGCGAAGGGAGCAAATCACATAAAGCACACACGAGTGCGTGAACACGTGCCCTCTGTCGACATAGAAGGAAGAGGCAAGGGAAGAAATCAAGTAATTGAAGATAATGAATACGACATGTAGGTATGTACCGAATGGGGACCACTAATTTCCGTTCCGCGCGAACCGAGTGCTGTTTTATACGTTCAATCACTCTACCTTTGTTCAAACAGCGGCCAAACACACACGCACCCAACCACATACAGAACGAGAAGCATTCCTCAGGTGATATTTCGCATGAATGAAGTGAAATCTTTTCATTGAGCGCCGAAGGTGGCTTAGGAGAAGGAAGGGTCTCTCGGTACGTGCAGGCTCTTTGTGGATGGTTTTGCACCATTTGTGCGTGCGCCGCTTGTCACTAGTTGTACGTTTTTTATGTGCTTCTGCTCGCATCCATATGCTCTTTGCTCAACCAACACCACCGACGCTAATATGAAACGTGTAACGTTGCGACGCTGGAAAGGTGTCGGTGGTGATCGCTGGCGACGACGACGGCAGCAGCCAGCGAAGGTGTGCGCACGTGAATGTGACCATTTATAAGAGGAAGTGACGCAGGGGGTCATCAGTCACGGTGACACCTGGAGAATGCGACGACGACTTCCACGAATTCGCGCGGTTTCACTGCCGCTCTCTCGCACTAAGCAACACCGCAAGACGCGCGCTACAATACAACAAAACCAATCCGTCCTCCAAGTCTTGCTTGGCGTCATGAAATATCGTTTTGGTGTTGCGCATTGCATTTTTTGGATTCCTCGAAGGTGGCGATATTTTTCACGTCTTTGCGTCAAAAATCAGTCAACTAAATGAATCCGGTTGTTGAAAGTTTAGCAAATTCGTACTGATGATGATAATAATCAATTGACTATGCCGAAGAAGAATTTTTGTCGCGCGTAATTGCCTTCTGATGCGTTGTTGACGTTGTGGGCTGGAATCATCGCCTGCGGGAATATATTTATTACCACTTTATTGCAAACATCAGCGGAATCAAGACACACTCCCTGCGCCCACGGGATTATCATAAACACGTAAATCGTCGCTGCGTATCATGAATCTTCGCACGCGTTGCACTCCCCCTCTTGTATTTCGTGCGCTACCCCGCAAACATACACACCAACGTCCTTGCTGATGCGCACTTACTAACATTACACACGGCTCATGCACTTTTATTACATAATTTCTAGACCATAAAACAATTATTAACGCCAATATGCGCGCCGCGACGCCTGACGCCTTTTAATGCAAACGCATCGCTTTCCGCTCGCGCGAGCGCGTGCGTTGCGCGCTTAATCATTTTTAAATTTCTTGCCTAATTTGATGCGTTTGCATTGCGCGTTTAGCATCGTTCGTGCGGCATGCTGTTTGGCTAATTTGATAATTTATTAATGCGTATGCTTATTTTTGCAGGGGAGGGTAAAACTACGTCTACGGATTTGCCGCATATTGAACTTTACAAAGTAAGTCCGTTTATTGAATTGAATCGTTTAAGTAAGTGCGAAGTAAAAATAAATGAGGATGAAGTATCGCCCACAAGTAATTGAAAGTATGGTTCTGCTCTTATTCTTGTTGCGAATTAAGGAGGGCAGAAATTATCCGCCACACTTCTAATTAAAACGAGTACTACTCAATTTAGAGTCTCATGAAATCAGTTTCAATCGCGCCTTTAATTCAACGGTATTTAATTTAATTCTACGTTATTTCACGGCACAAAAAATTTTACTTTTTATGTGAATTTATATGTAGGTACTCGAGTAACTGTAATGAGATGCTTTAATTCCTCACGTGAATTTCGTATCCGCCTCATCGTCGAGAGCTAGGTTTCGAGTGGTGCACTGTGTTATTGCACGCACTAACGGGTACTTTATTGCACGTAGAAGTGTTCGCGACGCATTCCACTGAAAGAGTGTCGCATCATTATCATTGGAAAATGTCACCCCATTTCTAATACCATTTATTACTCGCAGCGTATGATTTTTAAAATACTGCTCTTTATACCGTAATTATTAATTGTTGTTTTTGCGTATGACATCCATCATTCTGTTTCGCGGGGTTGTTTTGTTCTCGGCGCTCGCATGCTGTACTCATTTGAAGGAGTTGTGATGTGCGAAAAGACGATGGCATGGCAGGAATGGGTAGACTAGTTCTACACGGGGCACTTTGTCTTAGCTTCTGGCTTCCTGTATGGAAGCAAAATAAGGGGCTTGGCTTCTATCGTCTTTGCGTTCGGGCGTGCGGGAGAGGGGAACTTTGGCAATTCATCTCCCCTTGGCGCATAAGAAGAAGATGCTTCCTTTCGTCTAGTCTTGCAGAGTTAGTTGGCCTAGGATCGTGCTCCCGCGCTTCATGCGGCACTACACGCGCGATGACACTTTGCGTACAAAATGCCTTCCGCACTGGATCTGCAACAACGACCATTCGCTGTGCGGAAAGTGGCATGCCTCCAAAACGCGATATGTTTGCATTAGGGGTGGGAAATGGGTATCCACAGCCAGGCGGAGTTGGGGAAGTGTTGCTGTTGCAACGACGAAACGCCTGCAGGAGCTGCTCAAAATTTATTATCAAAGTTCAGCGCATACAGGATGTTGCAAATTAATCGAGTTCTAAGTTACTGCCGACTCCTTGAATGCGTTCGTCTTCGTTGAAGGGCGTGTGGAAATCTGGCTATATGGCATTATATTCATGACGGGCCCCCTTCACATCCTGCAATGTAGGAAATTTGAATAAAAACGTTTAGAATACCTCCCCCCGTTTTCCTCAAACAAACGTTTCGCTCGTAATTGAAGTGATTTCGGCGTGCACATTTGAGATGGATCTGGATGCTTTATCAAAATCACGTGCATTTTCGCGGCGCGCAATAAATCTACATACGTACGTTGAGCGCTTTCTTTACTGGGGAGAATGAATGCGCTTGATTTAGAGGCTAATGACATTTGAAATTCGTGGCAATTTTTTAACGTCCTACGACCATCAGTTTCTCGTTGCTTGAATCTTGAAAATTTGGAAATTTCCTTGACAGTTATTCTTTCGACAAAATATGGTGTGACAAAATATTTTAATTACGAAATAAGTAACGAGGTAACCAAGTTGCTAGAACACTTTACCAAGAGGGGATGATAGTCATGAATCGCCGTAGGAAGAAAATGAGAGAGA
>JARJDR010012086.1:0-14210 GCA_030264135.1 Myllaena sp. GC000078 | reverse complement strand
GTGACTTGATTTATCGTACGATTAGTACTGTTTACGTGCCATGATATAAAGTTAGTATGGGTATGGAAAGTGGCGGTACTAATACGTACCATGTACGAGAGTGCCTTCATATATGCCATATTGTTGTTGCACGCGAGGGCGTTTTAACATGATACACCCTTTAAAGTATGATTTTCTTTGGAAGATTTACACCTTAACTACCAAATGTGTTTATCATTGTATTTAATATACGAGGGTTATCTATATATTATTGTCTCCAACGAGCTCCCGTCACGATGGAGCGAGCTAGATTAAATCTGTGAAGACCACCCTGTTGTTTGCTTCCTCCATCACTATTCTGGCCAGTCCTCATCTTTCTGCGATGCGGAGTCCAGGCGTAGCAGTCAAAAACGATGGAGAGAAAAATTGAGGGTCACGCCAAGTGTGCGTTCTCTTATCAGACTTCTGTCGTTAACGGGTCAACCCCTATTGAAATCCACTGCCACCTGACTGGTGTGTATGGAGAAATGTGTATGGACCTAAAAATGTGCGTAAGTGGTGTAGGGCTGCGGTCGTCAACCTTCTAAAAGTCGCAGAACCCCTGTAACGTTAGGTATTATTGTGTGGATCCCTTGAAAATATAACATATAAGAGATACTCAAACGTATATAAGATACAATATATAAGAGAATTGCTGCAGCCGAACTAAAAGCGGACGTCTGTAAGGTCTAATTTCGACGAGATAATTTGTCAATCTATTTGACCTTGAATTGGATTATTCCCAGATGATAAATGCGCAATAGTCCGGTATTGGACACACCAACCTGTGTTTAGGGGTTTGTTCTGCTTTCGCGGCATTTTCCTACGTCAAACTTGGAAGACATTGCACATGCACAGCTGCAGATTGATCAGATTGAGAAACAATCCCGTCTAAAGTGGATCAAAGAGGATCAAGACAACCGTGGACAACATTTGACGGTCAACTTCTTGCGCGAATGCGAAAGCTTCCGTAGCGTCTTTAAAAACGCATCGGTCGTGACGGGAATTACGTTGAAAAAGAGATAAAAGTGCAAGCTTTTCGAATCTATAATCGGTATTTCAATAAAATGGAAACCTTTCTTCAGGGATAACCCTCGTATTTAATATAGTATTAATAGTTTGAATATGTAGAAATAGACAATGGGCTTCGTTATGATGGCGGGTGAGCAGCAGCAGCACAACGCGTCTAACCACACACTACCCAATGTCCACTCGGGCCGAGAGTGGCTTTGTGGCCGACAACGCGTCGGTGCCGATGCGGAAGTCAACGAACTAATGTCGTTGATTGCTCTTACACACTGCGCAGCGCAAAACTCGAGCGCTATTATTATTACTTTTATTGTTGTTATTCATTATTTGAACTGCCTCCTATTACACTGCCTTACACTTCATATTTATATTGATGCAATTGCACGTACGAGTACTTACACGACGGCGCGTTAATCAGTTTAATAATAAACTTGGGTGAGTAATAATAAATGCATTGGAAAGTACTCTGCCAACTCTTGTTATTGCTGGTATTTGAACTCGAGTGATCTTTGTGCATCGTTCGATCGATTAATTGACTGAATAATAAACTCTTGGGGATTCGAAGAATAAAATTGTAGAATTAATTGTAGGAAGACAAGAAGCATCGAAATCGATTTGGACGAAAGAAGTGTGTGAAGGTCGTGATGCAATACTCGTTTATTACGAGGTGACCAGTGGCCGGCCCGGCGCGACGCTATGACCGGAGGGGGCCTCATGTGCATATCGGCGTCGTGCTAGACGAGACGGTTGCACACGCGTCTTGTGGGCTTTCGAAAGTCCTACTAACCCGCCGCGCCACGCCACGCCACGCCGCGTCGCGAATAACGGGTTTCGTTGCGAGTGATACGTACTGGACATCTTTCTCGTCGCCGAGATGACAACGTCCTTAGCGAGATGTGGAGTGGGCTTGTATGTTAAGTGTATGACCATATGTGACTGTCCCGAATCTTATCCTATATCATTTTGTTTGGGTTGAACTCGATGTTAACCGGCAGGACATGTACTGCTAATTGTTGAAGTAGACGCTTTAAAAAAGCATTGGAAATTGATCTTGTCTGATAAATTAATTACCACAATCCACAGGTTTCTTTCACTTCTGCTCAGCTACACGTGCGTAACATCTGAATTTCAATTTCGCGACGCAGCTAATCTGCCGAACACGGAATAAAAATGTTTGGAAGTCAAGCTCTAGTAACCACGCCGGTTGTGTGCACTCCACTTCCACTCTGTGCATCTCGTGTTGATCACATTCGTATTTGTCATAAATAATTATGATTTTAATAATACGAAATTACATTATTCGCTTGGTCGCGTGTAGCCTTCTGTAAAGCTTGCGAGTACTTACGAGAGCTTCGGATCTTGTATCTTGTGTCATCTCGGTACGTGGAGATAAGTCTATTTACTGCCGATGCAACCGCAAACGGCAGCCGCTCGCCATTTGTTATAGCCTGTAATATAATAAAGAACGCTAATAAATGGAGAAAACTCGCAAGCGCGCTCGCGCCGCAAACGAATCTAGCTTACGTTCTACTTTCTTGCTTTCTTTCGAAGCGCTCGGACATGTTGCCTCTGCCATCCGTCTGGCGAACGACGAACAGCGCTGACTGAAAACGCGCCAAAGAAGAAGCAATGTGTATGATTTACGATCTATCGATTTATTGTTTGCAGCGTATGAAATTCGATACACGCGCGCGCGCGCGCCTTTTGAGAAATGTTGGTGATTTTCACCATTTGCAACTAATTTTCTCCTTGCACAGCAATTATGATCGATCTGTAAACAACTGCAGATGTTTGCTTCTTTCTTTAAGGACATTTTGTTGCATTTTAGGATTGTCCGTACAAATCTTTATTTAGTGATGGAAGTTAACACTTGAGATTTTGCATACATACATAATTTATGGCTTGAAATTATTGAGATTTTTTAAAGTAATTTTTTCTAAGTAAGTAAGGTTTTAAGCTGTTCGTGCTCATCCACCTGACAATCGATGGAGCATGACCGACGCTCGACCGCACCGGAGTCGCGTCGGAGAGTGACGTCTGCGTGGAAATGTTTGAAATCTATTTAAAACGCTTTCACCTAATGTAATTCTTCCGCGCTCGCGCATTCGTGCGTCTCGGCGTACATTTCTTTTCGTCGCGCGGCGCACATGCGCGGAAGATGCATTCTTCCACTCCGCATCGCCTTTTGTGTTCGATTCAATACTCAATTCCAAGTAGGATAATTTCTATTTCATAAGCAAATATGAAAACATATAAATCTTATTATGGTCATTAATAATTATCTAAATGTTAAGAATCTAATAAGGATTAAAGCTACTTAGGTGACAAAACGAAATGGCCAAGTAATTAGACTCTTAATATTAATTTCTTTGATTTTGAGTTATGCCCAATTGGGCAATGTGACAGGCAAATAATTAACAAGGAAGAAGGAAGAGTGACTTAATAGAGGACTAATAATAATATAACAGATGATCAAGTGTGAAGGAAAGGGTTGTAAAATCTCTTATTGCATTGGACAACACCCATTAAGTCTTCGTTTTATGACAGCTTGATGAATTGCTGCAGTTAAACTAAAAGAAAATGAATGACATTTACATAATCTCTCTCTAATCATTATGGTCATGAAGGTTTGGGGCGAAAGATTTATTTGCGAGCAGTTGCGCGATTTCGAATAAGTAATTACGTGTTGTCTTTTTTATTGGTTTCTTGTTCATTTGCGCGAGATTGAAGAATAATTGAGTGCGGGGAGAGAGCCGATTTTACTTTTACGATTTGCATTTACTTTTAGATGGGATGCGTAATTGCACATTGCGCACAGCCCGCGTTTTTGATGACTTATTATTTATAATATAATAATCAACGTCTGCAGACACATCAGGCATTCACTGCCATTATAGAAAAGTCGTCATAGCCACATCGCTTTTATGCGCGAATCGAATATGAAGAAATCTCAAGAATTTGACATGTACTTTATTATTTTATTACGCAGCGGGCGGCAATGCGTCTTCCTTTCTCATTCCTCGTCGCACTTTGAATTCATTCTATATCGCATTTCTTCGTTCTTTGATTGGTAGTTATTTGTTCGTTAGGTTTCTATATAAGAACATAAGTAACTCTTTATGGTTGATCCATCATAAACGTCACACCATTGCGGCGGTGGCGGCGTGACTTAATTGGCGGCACCGTGGGATTGTGCAAGCCGCGCATGCGCATGCGTCGTGCTTAAGTACTCTACCGTTTCGCATCGCGCTGGTTGTCGCGGCGGGAGTGCGCGTTCATAATTTCATTGAAATAGGTGAAAGTGTCAACGTACACCGTCCGTCCGTCCATCCGTCCGTTCGTTGGTTTGTTCGTAGCGCCGACAACAATGCGAATTATAAAATGAATGACAAGCACAAGACTTAGTACAACAGATACAAAATGAGCGACAAAACAAATTGTTCAACAAATAACTTTACATGAACCGGAATAAATATTCTTTTGCATTATGTAAAGAGATTTGATTGATTGATTTGCAATCAGGTGATTTTCTCTCACCACTGTATAGGTGTAAATCAAAACGGTTCACTCTATAATAGAATTAACAAATTGTAATTAGCGAATAGCAAGTCAGCGAAAATCCGTTTTCACTCTCTCTTTTTACGCTTCGTTTATCGATTAGTCATCGCGTTTGCAATGCATCTGTGATTGGCGATCGCATCTCAAGCGGAGCCCCGTTTGGGACCGATTGAGAGAAATCGACTAATTGACTAATTGAATCGCTTTATATGCATCGCGATCGCACTAGATTCTAATAAGTCAAGCGAATGCATTTGGCACGTGTCGCCGCGCACGCGTTTTGGCGGATGCAAAGAAAGGCGCGAGCGGTTGATTTTCCTTTCCGCTGTGACCTGCATTAAATCAAATCTTAACGTACTTCTACACATCCGAGAGTGTGCTCGAGCTTGGCATATTTGTATGAAAATTAATGATTGCTCTCTCGTTTAATGGGCCCCGCGTCATTTTCACATGCGAGTGAACAATATAAATATTGCCATTATTGGTTGTGTGTTGCGTTTTCTATTCGCGATGCGTTGCGTTTCGTTTTGCGATTGATGCCGTTCATTTCATTTATTGCACATTCGTAAGAAATTACGGCTTACGGTCCGGGGCGTTCGCAACTACCTGCTGGGAATATGATAGATGTTATTCGAATTAGATTAATATTGAAATACATAGATTACGGTTGGTGTATGTTACGATTCGCCACCATTGTGTTTGGCGTTTTGTGAAATCGCCAATGCATGAAAGTGAAACTTGTGTGCCGTGGTACGGAAAACGATCGCGACGGTGACGTCCACGTCCACTTTCGCATCGATGTGCCAAAAAATAAATGTGTTCAAGTTCATTTTGATAAAACTTGAGCCAACAATTAGCGTATTGTTCACAAACTGTCAGCACAATGACAAAGATATTTGACAAATCTAGTAACGAAGACAATGTTTGCATTATCTTTGCAGGGCGGGGAGCCGGGCTCGGGCATGGACTGCTTGCAGTTGCGACAACCGCCCGGCCCGTTCCACTATCTCATCAACGAGCAGGCAAAGTCGCTGGTGGCGCTGCAAGAGTTGCAGCATGAGGTGGGCGCCTTGCTCGAGTTTCGAGACCTCGTCATCGAGACGTTTCCGAATCTGCGCACGAAGATGGCGGCGCACACGTCCGCGTCGTCGCCGGCGACGATGACGTCCAACATACCGGTGGCGGTGCGGCGCGCCGACTGGGAGCCGGGCGTGCGCGTCCGCCGCAAGCTGCATCACGTCAACAAGGACGAGGTAGCGGCGCGCACGAAGAAGGCGGACGCAGCGAGCAGCGGCGGTGCCATTCAGGATTCGGGCTTCAGCACGGAGACGAGCAGCAAGGAGACGCATTCGGCGCATTCGTCGTCGTCGACGGCGCTCGCGCATTCCGCGTCAGCGGCGCACGCCGACGAGGCTGAGGACGAGCTGTGGCACCTGCTGGACGTTATCCATCTGAAGGGCACGCGGCTGAAGGACGAGGTGGAGGCGCTCGCCGGCGCGCTGCGCGATCAAAACGCGCGCGATACGGAGGAGATTGCCGATACGGATGATGGTGGCGATTTCCAGCGGGTGCTCTTCCACGCGTCCGCCGACGACGTGCGCCAGTTGCGGCGCGATCGCGACGTACTGTTGGACCGCGTGGCCGAAATGGAGGCGGAGGTGCTCGCCGGCCGCGTGCACACGTGCCGGCTGCAGGAGGATTTGGCCAATCTGCTCACGGCGAAGCAGGATCTCGAGGAGCAGTTGCGCAACGTGCTCAACAACAGTGGCGAGGTGAATTCGCGCATCCACGATATGCATTTACAGTTTGTGGCGCCCACGCCGGCGGCGGCGATGGCGGCAGTAGTGGCGACGGGGACAGAGAGTATGAGCGGCAGTAGTGCGGTGGTGGCGAGTACTGGTGTAACGCCGACGGACGCGGTGCCTAGTCATCAACAAAGAACTCATTCGCATTCGCCGCGTACGAATGCGCATTTAGACAACGTTCTTGGCAGCCATTCGCCCAAAGTGGCGCTGCCCGACTCGCGTAAGATCGCCGCCATTCTCAAGGAATACGATCCCATTGTGCTACAGAAACATCTATTAACTTCAACTGTACAGAATCAGGTTGGTAGTAATCACATTCTTACATTCCTATATTACAACCTTATGTATTTGAACATTTTCAGGTACTGCAGCTACAACTAGAGACTGCGTCCCGCCTGGAGCAAAATCTCGTTGACAAACTAGACAAGGCTCGCGAAGAGAACGACGATCTTCGATTTCAAGTATGTCTCGTGTATAATTTCTTACATTTGTGTAATTAAATAGTTCATTTTTAGTTGGAAGACAGAAATATCGAACTGGAAGGAACACGGGCACGCGTGCGTATGCTGGAGAATATCAAAAAACCACCGAGCGGCAAGTCGCCGGATATCATACCGGCATTGGACACCACTGCTGGTGAACGCACCGAGATTGGGAGTCCCAGCATGAAGGCCATGAGCCCCTATCCGCCACTCAATCTGCTGCAGATGGAACACAGCAGCAGCACCGAGTCGGCGCACGATCAGGCGGAGAGCGCACGTACACCCCGCCGCCGACCCAGTAAAATACCACTCGGCACGAAGACGTACGCTGCTCCGAAACCCCCGACAAGCGGCGGCGGTGGCAAGCATTCGCCGGCGCCACGCAGTCGTAGCGGCGGGTCGCCCGGTCGGCCGCATTCAGCGCAGTCGTGGCGCAAGAGCGAGGCCAACAGTTTGTCGGGCAACAATAACAAATCGCGCAATGGTTCGCTAATCACCGGCAGGGAGTCGTTGAGTCGGTCGGCGGGCGGCGGCGGAGGCGCGCGCGATCGCGACGTATCCGTGCTGACGACGGGCACTGGCACATCGTACACGTCATCGACCCTTGGCGTGCGCGCCGGTAGCACACCGACGTCGGTGGTTGGGCATCGCAAGAGTGCGGCGCCCGGCACGCCGGCGCGCCGCAACAACAGTATACGAGAGTCGCCCGATTCGAAGGTACGATCCAAACTATTTTCGTGGAGCTGGTGGAAACAGGATCGTCCAGCGTAGAGGGAGCTTATTTTCTGTTATTGTTTCTGGCTGCATTTATCATATGTACAGTAAGTTATATATATTTTTGGCTTATATTCGTTCTTGTTTGACTAACGCTCTTCTATCTAGTTCTCATATCATTTCGAATACTTTCCGCCTGTTTTTAATTTCACGATCTACATTTCCACACACAGCAAACAAAGCAAGTTTTGAAAGGGCGCATTTTGTTGTAGATTGCCAATAGGAAGAAAACCTGGATGACAAGTGCGTTGTCGGCTTCCTATCCGAGCGGCGATGCGCTTGAAGTTGTGGATGTGGACGCAGATTCACTGGACCATCGCACAAATTTACTGCTGCAGCGCGCAACAGGCCTAACGGCGAATGCGCGAACGCATTTCTACTGGAACCTCCATCAGGAGTCCTACTACGACAGCATCGACTCGAATCGCTCGTCGAGCATGTACCAGGCTGGCGAGGAGCTCGCCGAATGCGATTCGCTCGAGAAGCAGCTCTCGAACATTTCGTGTGATCCGGCCGCGAAATGCAATGCTGACCCGAACTAAACATTCGATTTCAACCTCGCAGAGACTGACGAAACTGGGTAAATGAACGTAATATCTAAAAGACGTAGATAGCTAATAGTTGAATACAGTAATTCACGTATTTAAGACACAGTGACATTTATGAGATGAGATAGAGAGACTACAAATCATGGACATATCTATTCACAAGTATGTTACTAAAGACAAATGACACCACGATGAAGGCGTTCATTTTTAACTGCATTTTGTATATATTGTAATATTATAAATATTTTTATTATTATTTACTCAAAGCTAGTTTGTTACTTGGAGGCGCATCCATGAATTATTTATGCTGTGTGTTGTTTATATAAGGAATATGTATTATTATTCGAGCTAAGAAAATGTCCCGCCCACATCTCTCTCACTGTCTCTTTACATATATGTCTTTCGAATAATGCAATTTCAAGAAGGTGCGCGATGTGCGATTGTGACCTAACACAAATCTTAATTGTGATGTTGGTGGTTATTTGTATTGCATAAGTGGATGTAGCAATAATACATAGACATTCCCTTCTGAGGATACGATAAGGTTGAGAACCACTATAGGGCATTGTTTAAGTAATATTGCTATTCTACACATTGCAAAAGATTGATTTCTTACGGAACTCAATGCGTTTAAGTTGTCGCTCACTCGGAACTTATCCAAATCTATATTTACCGAGTAATGTAACTATTCTTACTGCAAATTCTTACATATTATTGTATATACCATTTAAATATTTGCTGTGTAGGACTGTGATAGACGAGAATATGCAGCATTGCTGCGCAAACGGAGGAGTCCGAACGTTTTCAATTTTATTATCATTATTATTAATATTATGAAATTTACATAGACACAAATTAATCCTTCCATTAGATGCATTTGATGGTATTTACGGACTGCGATGAAACGATGCATGACTTGGTTTGGAGGGAGTAAATTATGTTATCGACTTTTATTCGCTTGCTATTAGTACCGTTAGCACGACGTTCGAAAACTATCAGCGATCAAAACTAATACATGTTGTAGACGTATCGTGGGATTGGCCCCGCGAGAAGACTGCATGCTAACTCATTCGTTCATTCGATGGTTCGGTTTCGATGCAGAGTCAAAACTGAATCCACAACTGTTTACTAACAGGAAGTAAATGATATTTATGTACATTTATGTAGACTGATCTGACGAGCACTAATGTATCTAATTCGAATCGCATTCGACGTCGGATGGTACACGGCTCCAAATAGCAGGCGAAAATGTATAAGAAGCAGACTTTGTACATAGCAAAAATATTTGTTACACGGATATCTATATATGAAATATAAACCTACATGAATAGTACCTACTGTGTGTGTTATTTGTCAAAGACATGCAATTTCAATTCATAATTCAAAACACTTCTTTGTCTAATTATCAAATACAAGATCTTTTATGATTTTAAGACTAAGGAAATGAGCATTACTGATTTTAAGGAAGACCGAGAAATCTATTTGTAATCATAATCACATTTTATTTCACATGTAATTGCATTCGAAATTTAATTCTTTCCCTTATGACTGCCTTGAGAAAGTGTACTGCTTGATCCAGGTAGACCCTTTGCGGGCATTACGACATCGTCAAATTGCAGTTCGACGCTCGTCATCGTGGTGGCTAGTATGCGCGATGCAGTTTTCTTGGTCGGCGCCTTACTATCATTACTCTGCGGCGTCAACGTTCCCGGCGTCAGTGATAGAACTTCATCAGAGGCAACAGAAAACGATGTGCGCAATTTCGGCATCTCCAGTTGTTCCTTCGCCAATTTGCACGTCAACGTCTTGCTGACTTCCGGCTCGCGCGCACCAAAATCCACCAATTGGTTCAGCGTGTTCTTATTCGATTCTTGTAACTGTCGAATATACAAATCTTTCTGCAAATAGACATTAGTATACTAAACATATTCCGAATTCCCTTGGGTAAAAAAGTACATCATGTCTTTCAAGTTCCCCTGTTTCAATGCGCTTCTTGCAATGTTGAATTTGTGTATTCGCCCGACCAATTTTCTGCTGACGTTCTTTCTCTTCGCGTTGCAACCTTTCCAATTCTTCTTCGAGCAAATGCAATTTCTCAGTCCAATCCTGCAAGATTACTTTATTTTGTTGCTGTTGTTCTTGTAAATCTGCAACCAAATAGGAACTCTTAGCTGAAGAAATATCATAAAATGTACCGTACCGTTAACCTCCTGACATGTTTTAATAAACACCGCCTTTCGTTCCTTCAATTTCTTTCCTTGCTCGATGAACAACTCCTCCAGCCGGCGCATGTCTTCCGCTTCACGCGAGTCTTGATCTATTAGCGTTACGCTGCTCTTAAACGCGTTATTCGTCATATCGACAATCTTCAGCGTGTTTTCCATGGCGACGACATCCTGTTCAGCGGTGCGTATCACCTGCGTCAGAGTCTCGCTCTCACGTACCAAATCCACCCGTTCTTGTTCCGCTTTCAACTTCATCGTGTTCAGCGTCATCGTCTCCCCATTGTCGTCCTTGCCGAGCATCCCCAGCGAGATGTTGTACTTGTTCTCCAGCTGCTGCAGACGCACCTTTCTCTGCACGATATCAGCGCGTAATCGGCCACGATCCTCCTCGAGACTCTTGCGTCGCTCCCAGAGCACATCGCGCGCGGCCATCACCTCCACGTGCCGCTCGCTGATCGTCGCCGCCAGCTCGATGGTGTAGCGTTCCAAATCGTAGATCTTCTTGTCGGCGTTCGCCATCGCCTTCTGCATCTTGTCGACCTTCAAACGCGCCACATTCTCGTACACCTGCAGCTCGTTGGTGCGCGTCTGTGCGGCATGCGCCTGCTTCTGCCCGCCCTGGATCTGCAAACACAGCGATTGCAACTTTTCCCGCTGCAGCTCCTGTAAGGTCGTGTCGCTGGCGATCGTGTTCACCAGCCGAAAGTTCTCCTTCGCCAGCTTGATAATCTGCGCTTGCAGCAGCGACTTGATGTCATTCTCGTGCTGAAGAGTTTCCGTCAGCTCGGCGATCTTATCCTGCCATTGCTCAAAGTAGTCCTCCAGGTCTTGTGCGGGGTCATTACCGAGCTGCGCCTGCAGACACGTGACCTTCATCGCCAGATCGCTGACGCCTTGCTTCTTGTGGACGAGCAGCTCGAAGGCGGTCTTCGTGCGCTTGCGCACCTCATCGAGCGCCTTCTCCAAGCTGCTCACGTTCGCCGTGTGCGTTTTCCATACTTCCAACAGCTTGTCAATGTCGCTATTCAGATTGTACTCTCTTCGCAACGCAGCCGACATCTTGCGCTCTAAGACGTGCGTCTTACGCTGCTCCGCGCTGATCAGGTCTTGAATCAGATCGGCATTCTTGGACGATTTCTCACTGCGCTCCAAAATGCGCGTGCGTTTATCCGTCAACATTTCAATTTCGGCGAGTATTTTCTTGGTATACGCCTCGTGCTTCTTCTTTGCTTGTAGACTCGCTTGCAAAGGGATACGATTCTTTTGCGTTTCAGCCCTGAGTTTACGCAAGGCCTTTTTCATGTCCGCCTCCTGTATGGTCAGCGCGTGTACCTCCTGAAAAACTTGATGCAGTTCCTCGCGTTGTTTCTGCAACGTAATATTCAAGGCCCCGATTTGCGCATTGATGTACTTGTTGTCGTTGTGCTCGCTGGCGAGGAACGCCTGCTGGTCGGCGATATCCTCACGCCTCGCGTTGATGCTCTCCTGAATGGCATCCAAGCTGGCCGCCGTGGCGCGCACGTCGGCGTCCTTTTGGCTCAGATTCTTCACCGCCTCCTGCCACTGGCGCACCAGTGCGGCGCGCTCTTCCTTCAGCTCGGCGAGTATTTTGCCGGTGCGCTCCAGCACGTGCTGCGCGTTGCTCACGTCGACGTCCATCTGCGCGACCATATCGCGCCGTTTATGCACCTCCGCCTGCAGGCTCTGGCGCTTCCCTTCCAGCGCCACCATCTTGCGGCGGTCCTCGGCGGAAAAGCGCTCAAGGAGTTCGTTATCGGCGTCGTGCTTCTGTTGAGCTTCCTCCCAGGCACGCATCGCTTGCGCGTCCCAGGTGCTCTCCGCGCGCACCTTCTCCAGCTTGGCCACGCTGCGCGCGAGGAGGGCGCGTTTGGAAACCAGCCGCTCGCGAACATCCTCTGTTGTTTTCGCCATGGCGCGGATTTCGTTGTTGATCTTGTCCTTTTCGGCTTGTCGCAGTTTTAATTTGTGGTGCTCGTGTTCCAGCTGCTGACGGTATGTGGTGTGCAGTTGTTGGTTCTGGGCCACCTCCTGCCGCACGTACTTCAGGTGATCGCGCAGATTGGCGAGGCGCGTCGTCATTTCTTCATGCGTTTTGGTCATGTTGCTCTTTTTTATCACCAACAGCGCGAGCTCGCGTTCCAGTTTTTGGTTCTCTTCATTGGCGATCGGCAGCCGGAAGCCAGTATCCCAACCGATCGCCTTCAGGGTCTCCTCAATAGCGTCCTCCATTTTTTTTTGTAAAACAGAACGATACCGAAAATAAAGGTGATTGTTTATAATGTTCTAAAAAGAACAATTCCTCGAAAGAAAAGCAAACAAAACAAATCCACCGACATAATGTTTTGACGTGTCTATTAATGACTTAATGACAATATGGTTATTACTATGGTATTATTTATAAAGTGTTTGCAATTATTTGTTTTTCCAAATACATTGAAGTTAAATGTTCACAAAGAAAAGTTAACAAGCCAATAACATAGCCGATGAATAAAAGAGCAAATGCACCTTTTAGATGCTGCCATTGGAGCACCAATTTATCGGTATCGAAGATTATTGGCGGCGCATTTAAACTAAGCGTGAAAAGCAGGGTCTTTCTAAGTAGCATACGCTCCCAATACTCTATCAGGCCCGCAGCGCGCACGTGCTGAATGAACTTGTAGAATAGCGACGTATACACCGAATTGCCACGTAGCAATAACACAGTATTCATGGTGAGCAAGTTATCCTTTAGGAAACGATACTTGAAAATGTCACAATCTGCACATGGTTTATGCGCTCTTGCAGTACCTGAAGGCAATCGTCTAGCGTTACAAATACGTAAGTTGTCCGTAAATTAAGATCTCTTATAGTGGTGAAGAAAGCAAGGAACATGATTCTCTTCTCAGATAGAGCTAGCTTGCTCCCGTCGTATTGCAGATCTTAATTTAAGGACAACCCCCATAGTATAATGGTGAAGTGGGGTAAGATTGCAAACGGCGCAAGATCGTTATTGACCAATTTTATCCCAATTGTTTATAATTTTTTAAAAACTAAAGTGTAGAATGTAGCACTGATTTAGTACGAAGCTAACTAACGAGGTGCCTTCGCTTTACAAGCAGATTTTTTCGTTTTCTATGCTTTGCAAAAGACGAAATATGTATTGAAATATTGAAATATGCATAACTCTGAAATAAAATCACAGAATTTAATTGTGTAAAAAGCATTTTGTAAATGACAACAGCGGAATTCAGATTTGGCATCGTAATGTGAGAATATAGCTTTTAATTAGTTTTAATTGACCACTAACTATCTTGCCCCTTTCACAGGGAGCGTTCGCATCACCTGTCACGTCATTTTCATCTGTGAATAAAGGTACTCTATTCAATTTAAATTGTGACTCCTGCTAGTGGACATTATAGAGAATTAACTGCACTTTACGACAATGCCAAGTTGGGGCAAATATTTCAAACATAATAAAAAATCTATAATGTTAAAGCTGAACTTAGCAAAAACCGCTTCGATCTTATTCCACTTCACCTTATTAAAATTTTAATCAACTGCACAATTTACCATATACCTTACCAAAGCCAATTTGACTGATTGTAAGACATCTGCGAGGAACTAATATTATCAGATTATATTCGAATGGAATCGCATTGATTTATAGCCGAAGTATACCGGGGTTATTGGTTATTGCTATTAGCGTGCCTCACGAACCTTCTGGTTCCTCGCTTTGGTATTTGCATAACCATGACGGCCACGCTCGTCGAC
>JARJDR010012077.1:0-30741 GCA_030264135.1 Myllaena sp. GC000078 | reverse complement strand
CACGAAACGTTCGTGAACCTCAGCGAGGCCTCGCTCGTGGAATTACTACAACGCGATTCATTCTTCGCTCCGGAAGTAGAGATCTTTAAGGGAATTTGCCGCTGGTGTCGCCATAACGACGATCGCAGCGATGAAGTCGTCAACTGCGTGCGATTGTCGCTAATGACTATCACCGATTTGTTATCGGTGGTACGACCCGCTGATCTTGTGAAACCGGACACACTTCTGGATGCCATCGCCGAGAGGACAAGCGCAAGAATTAGTGACTTGCCTCATAGGGGACAACTGAGTAAATAAATTATATATCACTCTTTATATTAAGTTATATTCATTATAATTGTAATGATTTTTCAGTATTCGATGAAAATATTGCCACAGCACGACACGGTGCGAAAGTAATCAGCGGCGAATTGACCGAGGCCTGCATTGATGGGGATTGCTTAAATTACGACTTGGAGCGCGGCTACACTCGGCATACGATTGGGGTGGCTGACCAAGCGATCATCGTGAAACTGGGCAAGCCTTCAATCATCAACCACATTCAACTACTGCTATGGGATCATGACAACCGATCCTATTCCTACTACATTGAAGTTTCTTTGGAGTTAAAGGACTGGGTGCGCGTTATCGACTACAGTCCGTATTTCTGCCGCTCGTGGCAGATGCTGTACTTTGAACCGCGTGTTGTGCAGTACATCAAAATTGTCGGCACGAACAACACATCGAATCGCGTATTCCACCTTGTGCAGATCAACGCGATGTACAAGGATACCGACCCGCCGATGATGGAGGACATCATCTGCCCGTCGATGAACGTCGCGACGGAGAAGTCAGCGTGCGTCATCGAGGGCGTGTGCCGGACACGAAACGCTCTACTCAACGGCGACACAAAGCACTACAACCTCGACTCGGGCTACACTTGTCACCAGGTCGGCTCGGGTTCGATCCTCATACAATTGGGCCAGCCGTATATGCTATCTAGTTTGCGCCTATTGCTGTGGGATTGCGATGATCGCAGTTACAGCTACTACATCGAATCATCAGTGAATATTCGCGATTGGGAGGTGCTGGTCGATCGCACGCGCGAGCGCTGCAAGTCGTGGCAGGTTGTGCGTTTCCCACCACGACCTGTAGTATTCATTCGCATCGTGGGAACGTACAATACAGCGAACGAAGTGTTTCATTGCGTGCATTTCGAGTGTCCGTCAGCTACGGAGCTAGAAGACGCGTGGAAGGCGGAGACAAAGAGCTTGCCGGCGAATAGCAACGCGTCGGATTGTAACACTGCTTCAGGTGTGGCACTGGATCTTGCCACCGGAGCGGTCGCAGTGCCGCGCTCTGGATCAAGAAATGCGTTGCCAAATGCCGCCGAAGGCGCACAATCGACCGAGACCGCCACCGAGGCGGAGGAGCTGCAGTACGCTTGGGAAGATGCTATCGACTGACGCGCACGCCATCGCGAATGCGAACTACATCAACTGCTATAAACGACTTGCAGTCTGCATTCGTGTGCTCATCACTTAGAGCTTAGAGAAATAATTTAAAAAGCAAGGGTGCAAGGAGAGAGATTATTGACAAAAATGCTGGGGTAAAAGTTGCGAAAACTCAAATGTTGTGTTGATTTGGTTCTGAGGGATGTCTGTTTGTTTCATGTGATTTATCGAATTTAAAGTGAAATCTCGATGCGTGTTAATTCATTTTGAATAAACTCGCAACATTTCGCGCTATTTAAATTTTAATTAACTGAAGCGTTTTAATAAATGAATCTAGTCAAAGTGGACAAATATTGTAGGCGTGTTATCAGTTTCGGATATGCACGCTATTTACGTGCAAATGCGTTCGTTGATTGTTCATGCGTAATTTCCAGGTGGTTGTTTTATACATGTTAAGATTTACTGCTTTTGAGATAAAACAGCTTTTATTCGATTGCTGTGACAAAGCATTTGAACTAAGAAAATGCAAGTTGTTAGCAAATTAGCGATTAATGCATAACCAAAAACTATTAATTAGTAAAACGAGCTCTATATTTTTCGAGAATATTTTTAATCTAATCCGTTTCACTATTTTGTTAAATGTATCTAATTAAGATATTCCTACATATTAATATCCAAACAAACAGAGCAAGGTAATATAAAGTATGGTTAAATTAATAAATAATACATATGTACATATGTCGTATACGGCCGTATTTCTGAAACAATAAAAAGAATTTAAAAAATCTATGAAAATCAGTTTTTGACCATTCCGAAGATTATTTCGAGTTAAATTTAAAAGGTTGATCTAGTAAACAAAGAACACGCGGGGAGATTCCTGAGAAAGAGATGCACTGCGGCGACTGCGACGATTATCCACAAGAACCGCGGCGCTTCAACGACCGGACCGATACACGATCGTGGGCACAAGCAACCTGTTATGCAAAACGAGTTTCGTAACTCGACTTATTACACAGCCGCATACACACATAACGTGCGTGTTGCTGGTGCACGCGTCTCCTCCGCGCGGCGCACGCCTGCGTGCGGAGGAGATTCCATTCCGCGAGCGCGCGCGCGCGTTCACCTTGCGTTCTTTGCGCATTTCGCTTATAACGCTTAAAACTTATAGCACAACACGTTCGCCGACTGCCCTTATATATTATTTCTCGATAATCACAAAGTACATTGTTTTAAAATTAGCAGACGACCGGAGTTATTTCAAATATTTTATTACTTTCTTAATTTCTGCATAAAATAAGAAGAGTAATTTGGCTTATCTTAATTCCTTCGCATATTGCTTGGTATAACACATTAACATTAAATTAAATCTATTTTCAGTTAACATTGCATGTTATTGATAGTTATAACAAACGGGAATCAACCAGTGCGCGCAAGTATAAATCATACGTGTTCACAATACAACCTAATCAATCGACGGAGAGATCATGTCATCGTGCACAATAAAAATAGCCATGTAATATGCATTTACATGATTATGATTACATTCGATTTGAGCGTTGGCTTGTGTGCGTGTGCGATGCGCCCGCAAACGCGAGCGCATACATACGTGAGGTACATACGACTGCCATGCGTAATTATAAATAGCGCAAATCATCATGACCCGATAACATCTTTCCGGACTTTTAAACTTTCGAATGTGAGCACGCACGATGTCGCGCTCCTGATCGATGGCCGTGCGAACGTACGATGCGTTCGCTTATAATCACCAGCATTCTGTTCAAGCGCAAGCGTTTAAATATATCGATACAAACCGAACGCGTAATAAAATTTAGTATATGAATCTACCAGAATATGAAATGAACGAAAAGAGCACGCTGAGTGACGTTCAAGTGTGCAACCGTTTCGTTGTCGTATAAATGTCATCGTTTTGCCGGCTTTGAAATTTTTATTTCACTTTAGTTTGCGATTTCCGCTGCCTGCTGCTTTTGGAGCGCCTCCAAAACGTACATATCGTACGAGAGCCAATAACGGACGTGCGCAAATTTCCGAAAAACACCAAAGGACGCGCACTTTTCCCAAAAATGTTCAAACGCCGACCACGCCGCCTTTATTCCGCCCGTGTTTATTTTGATAGCGATTTTCGCATAAGTAATTTATAATACAGCTCCCGCGCACACACCGTTCATGAGTTGTTGAAGTTATTTCGGATGTTTGATTTTAAATTTAAACCTGAAACGTTTCGCTCGCCACCGCAATATTTAAAGCGAAATTCTCTCTCTTTTCTAGATGTCTACGATTTGTAATCAGTGCGCACGTAATGTACGCGTGCGTTCGCGCGTAGGTGTTTGGCAGAAACGATAGATAAATGCTGGGAAAGCCTCGCGGAATCCCGCGATTCTTTGAGGCAGCACACGTGTAGTGGCGAAACATTTGTATTCGCACACCATGAACCCGTCGCGTGCGCCTGCCGCACACCGCCGCGAATTCCGCGAAATCCATCGCAATGTAAACAAAGCCGCCAACACGATTCCACTTCAGGCTTTCTAGTAGATTAGTCATAATGGCATTTTCGATTAAAAGCGATGTAATAAACGATATGGATGGCAAAGATGATGTTTTTATAGATTGAACGAAGCGAGATGAATCAATGCGGTTGTCGTAAGTTTTGCGGTTTTGCGAAACCACACATGCAACATCTAATTGATTTTTCGTACGATGTATGATCTCAGATGTGATTTAATGTTATTGTTGCGTAGTGAGTCATCTACAGAAACCGGATCTCGCAAAACGTTTAGAATATTAATTAATCGCCCATCAAAAAATATATTTATTATAAAATACCTACACAAATCGCCACTTAATTATCTTCGGTAAAAAGAAATCTTACCTAACAACAACTACACGTATCATATATGTATACATGTTTCACGTCATTCACAATTTAGATCGACTTTTCAATACAAAAACGGTCCATTCGACTTGAATTTGATGAATGCACAAGTTTGTAAGCGATAATTATGTGCATACAAACCAAACGCAAGCGCGAATTGTAACGTATTCAGCGGTCAAAGGTCATAGAACGTCCGACGTCTCCGCGATGACAAACTGACAAAAAGTGTGCGCAGCGAACGCGCGCGCTTATTGCATATATTGTGACGTTTGTTTTGGAACTTATTCAAATCGCACGGTAATTAATGATATGTCACTTTCAACCCAATCCAGAGTCCAGCCATTTTTTTAAATTTGCCTTTGCAACGTGTTTTGCTAATTTTCCTGGTTTCATTTTTATTCAAACGTGTTGCGTAGGTAAGTGGTAAACATTATCTCACTTGGAAATTATTATACGAATACGTAGATGTAAATTCGCTCGCATTGTGTACATGTTTATTGCGTGCCCTGAAACGAATTAAAATATTGTGCAATACCTAATAAACAAAAGGATTCCCTATTCAAATAATATTTAAGGATGGCCACATTTTGAGCGGGAAAAGTTTCAAAAGTGTTTGGCGCCAGGAAAATAATTATTACATAGTCGTTGCGCAATATGATCGTGATCTATTGAACTTTTTGAAAAGTCATTTCGTTACTAAGTAACATTGCACCATTGCATCGTACTAAATCTAATCCATGCAATCATAAATTAGCTCGCCGCACTCCAGTGCACACGCGCGCGCGCGCACCAGCCGAGGCGTAGCATAATGCTAAAACAAATGACGCAGCGAGGAGTGGAGAGGACAGGCGACTTAATGAAAGCAGCGCGCTTTGCTCACCAGCCCAAGCACGGCAACCAAAGTCAACTAACGAATTCGAGCGAACAACAAACGAACAACCAACAACCATACGCGGCTGACACTGCCGGAGTCCGAGAATGAACGCGGATGACGTCGACGCGCATTGAAGCATGCGGCAATGTGCGGCAACTGACTCGTCGTCGCGTCGCGCGAGCGAGACATACGACCTCGCCACGCCGCGCGCCGCGACCGGCCGACGCCACCGACGCCAGTGTGGCGGCGTCGCCCGCCCACCCACCGCACCAAGCCTTGCCGATGTAGTTGATGATGATGATGTGGTATCGATGTGGCGATTCCATGGATTTACCTAGAAAGAGAAAGCATGACAAAGCGCGCGCGCGCACTCCGCGCTTAAAGTCGAAACCCTCTTGGACTTGTTGCTGCACATCCTTCCACTTCAGCTTGCTTCAGCTACCAAACGATGGGCCTCTTTTGCGCACCCACCGATTGTAAGTATTGCAATCAGGAGAAGGCTGGCAGGCACGCACATGGCTGATGGCCTTTGCGTGGCTCTTCTCTCTTGGCCTTTTCGGAACAGGTTTACGACTTTTCCAAAGTCGCCATCATCGTCGCGCCGCATCGGCGCCGCATCTCGCCGTTTCGCGTGCGAGATATATTTATATGCATTATGTATCAAACAAAAACCGAAGCAGCAGGCGCGTTTGCCATCGCTCTGACGCACGCAACGCACGCCACGCCGTAAATACAATCGCGGAATAATATCAAGCCGCGCGCAACCAACACATGGTAGCGCACGCGCAGCACAAACTTCACGCGACACGGATGATAATATGACTTGTTGCCTCATAACGATTCGTCCTTTTTTTGCGCGCTGCGCGCTATCCCTATCTCGCACACGTGGCTTTGAGGATGTTGATATCGAAAGCGCGCACCGCGGCGCAGCACGCTTGCACGTGTGTGAGTTGGTGAATGCGCGGGGATTCCGTGTCGATTCGCGAGCTGAGCGCAGCGGGGGTCCGCCGTGTGACAAAGCGAGACGCAGCGAGGAGATTCCGATGGCGACGGGCAAGCAGCAGCAGCAGCAGCAGCAGAGGACGACGACGGCCTTTACAAGTACGTCAGACTAGCAGCACGTAAGGCCACGGATACCAACGCACAGCAACGCGGCCAACGTGCGCGCAGAGACAACACGCGGCCGCGATATGCCCGCGACGAGGACGCCACCAAGTATCGGCTACCGGGCGGGGGCGTGCATGTGCGCCTGTGTGAATGCGCGTGTCGCGCGCGTTCGCCCAGCGCGCGCGAGACTCGCGACCGCGAGGCGCAGGCAGTAAACATGGCGCCGCGCTAGACTGAGCATCGCGCCGCGTCCGCATTGTGTATTATCCTCCCAACACACAAAAACAACAATCCGTCAACAATTATATTATACGGACAATATTTACATTTTTATTGTGTACTAAGCATATCATTGCCATACGGCGTTTGTGTGTGTGTGGACGCGCGAGTGTTGGCGTAACTTTCGGTGATAATTGAGATAAATTTCAACTTATCGACGACGTGCTGGCGCGAAACGAATGCTTGGAATAATTGGCGTTAAAATTTTCTGGTGTTGTGTTTACTTGCGACGCACCTGATACTCCTACACCACTGCGGTTAGTGCACACGGCATAAAAGTTTGGATGACTCAACGTCGCGGCCGCGTGGTGCACGACGATCGTCTTCGCATGTTTGGGGCAGCCGCGAAAGGAGGACGAGACGCAATTCCGCGCGCGGACGTGCGCGTGTGTGCGGCAAGGCAGCATGACGACGCGATCGAGTCGCGCGTGTTATTAAATTAGCGCGCGATGCGCTTGCCCGTCGCCGCCACCAATTGTTGTATTCCCGCCGTGCGCGATTAACCAACCATCGCAATCCTGTGTTGTGCGAGTGTGTGTCGCGTGGGTGGAAGGAAGGCACGAAGGAGGTGTGGTGCTGCGCACGTGCGCGTGTGGTGGAAGTGAAACGTCGTGCCAAAAAGGCGCATATTGCGTTACGAAGCGCGCTTTGGCTTTTTGAAAGCTGCCCAAACCGCCTACCCGTCGCCTGCATGCATCCTGCTGCCGCCGCCACTGCTCACGACGACGACTGAGACCCACTGATGCTGCTGCTCGTCCTACCTGCAGCATCCGTCGTCTCAGTGCGTGTGCGCCGTCGCGACGCAATGCCGCCGCCGCCACCACCGCCGACGAGCAGCTGCCGGCCGTGATCGTCGCTGAACAAATCGCCGATTGCCTTTTTGGAGTGGTTTTTTCTTTCTTTCATTTTGTTGGTTCACACACGCAGCAGGTGAGCTTAAGAACAACCGCAATATGCATGTGTGAAATGTCGGAATCTTGGAGAAAGTGTTTCGAAATGTTTCCCTTCGTATCAATTAAACTTACAGAATAAAAGCGTAATTTTTCCTGCGCAGTTTGGTAAATTCAACGGTATGAAAATACAAATATAATTAAGTCCAAGCAGATAACGAGCGCGTGCGCGTGCGGGGGGTATGTTACCTACATGTAGCCTAGAGATAAAAAGCGGAGTCGTGGTCGTCCGGCGTGAATTTTGCACGGTATTGTACTCGGTGGCGCCGCGTCGACTATCGCATTGGCGTCATACGCCGCCGCCGTGCCGCCGGTCGGCCGGCGCGGCGCCCGTTCGTCCCACAGCCTCCCAGGACTTGGACTGCAGGCAGGCAGGCAGGCGCCGCGGAGATATTCGGAGAGCGAGTTGATACACAACTTAACACATTCACACGCATCGGTCTCACTTCTACCGGATCGCCGATTTATACGTTGCGCACTGTTATGCGGCATGCAAAATAGCAGCAAGCAAACGTGGCATGCGTGTGCTGTGCGCTCGCGCGCGCGCATTCGACTCTCGCCGCGTACGCGTATAATATTGGGTGCTGTGACAAGGCAATGATGATGATGCCGAGAGAGATTCCTCTCGCAGTGCGAGGAGAGATGCGAGAGGAGCGATTTCAAACGTGAGAGTGCGAGAACGGAAGAGCGCAGCCGAAACTGAATATCTATGGATGCGATGACGCGCTTGGATGTGGATGTGAATACGGAATTACTCTGACCTGCAACTAACTCCCGACAGAAAACAGCCACGTTATTAGCTCTGTGAGCGATGCGTTCCAAATGAGTGGAACGCCAGGCAGAAAGACGAGATCAGGATATTTATTCCACTGTAAGGGTTCAAATATCCGGAATTTGTAGTGCGTCGTTCAAGCCAGAGAGATTCAGAGGCTGCAGCAGCACAGTTGTGTTTCTCGTGCATCTCAGATGTTTCATGTTACTATGCCCTTTTTTTAAAGGCACTCCCGACAAACGTGACGCATTCAAAACTCCATGCTCACATGGCTCTGTCAAGCAGTCAGTTTTTGCTTTCAATCGTGCTACGTTTCTGGAAAGTGTTGGACAATAATAAGTGGAAAGTCATTGTGCTTTCAATGGGCTGGGTCTTTGGTGTCAGATGTGGTGTGGTTCTTCGAAGAGTTTTTATGACTTCTTAGGATTTTTAAATACCTCCACTTATTAGTTACTTCGGTATTTAACTACTATGCTCTCAAAAAAAAATATTAAAGCAATCCTGTTTTATAATGTGAACAAAATACGGTTTCGAATCCGTGAATCAGTGCATCATTCGTGTTCACGCCACTGTTTTTGCGCGACATTCACTTCGTTGCGTTTCACGGCGCCGCGCCGGGATCATTGCGCATTTGCTCCGCGACTCAACTTCGTTATTCATACTCAGCCCCCTGTCTCATTTTGCCAATCGCATTTTATATACATCTCTCAATTCGCACATGGATTGATTATATGTGGTTCGACTCGTCATCGGTTTCGTTACATATTTGCGTTTGTATTGCGCGCATTTACGTCTAATAGTATATTTGTTACCATTGCTACTTGTTGCTATTGGCCATTCGAATTCGCCCGCGCCACAGTTCGCGATACATTCAATCGCGCCGCGGTGCGTTGAGGTCGCGCCCGTGTTGCGCGTGCATATTGTTGTCGCTGCTAAATGTTGCTAACTTGCAACGTAATCGACGAGTCACCCATCCCGAGCGCGGCGACGTAATTACAATATTATTAATACATTCGCTTATTTATTTATTATAATAGCACGTTGTATTTGCGGTTGAATTCCAGCTTGCATTGATTTCAATTTGTTAACGATTGGTATTCATTAATCATTCAATAATGTATACGTTGTTAAGTAGGTATTTTTCGACACCTTCGTTCGTTATTTGTATTGGAATTGAAACTCATTTCGCGGTACAGTTCGTGACTCGCGATGCATGTGGCGACTTTGCTCGCCCAGTCGGATCATTATTCGTACTTGCATGCGCATTGTGCATGTGTGCGCGCGCGCGGCAACGTCAATGTAAGGTAATGCCTAATTCCGCAATTGAGTTATGTAGTTACGTAGGTACTGCAGGAATGTCTGCTTTTGTTGCATTGCCTTATGTTGCAGGTCAGGCACGCAATTCGATTGTTCCTCAGTTTGCTAATAATAATAGGTGACCAACATTATACTAAATAGTTTTTTTTAATGGACGTTTGATATGTTTTAAAACCTTTCAAAAATGCAGCGTGATAGAAAAGAATTTGACTTAGGTCGGCACTGTACGCTTATAATAGCGGAATTCCTTAGACTTCGACCCCATCCTACATTCGCTTCCTATTCGAGGAAAGAACACTATTGTATAACTTGTGATATTGCAAATACATATTTTTTGTTAGATGTAAACCATGTCTTGTTCATTCAAACTAATGTATTTTCATGACGTATGGAAGAGATTTCAATAGTCCATTCGCAATCATTATTACGCGAGCAATACGCTAATTGTCCTTGCCGATGTTTTGTCACTAACTTTGCGATTCGTCCATTCGCTATTTTCCTCTTCGCAGGCCAACCGTATTCTATACAAATCACTTAGCGATTGCGCTCGATCTGTGAGTTTCTAATTGTGTCCAGCAATCTGCTTCGCAACGTATTACGCGTCTCGCCGCTCATTACTAGTCGATTTTCATTAATACGCAAAGTTAGTAATACGTATAATTAGACTTGACTTTGATGCTTGTCGCATTTGCTGCACATGTAAATTATATAAAAAGAAAAAGTAATTTAGATGACATGTGCAAATCAATTAGAATATGAATACAAAATTAAATTATGACGGGACACAAATTACGCGTTTCGAGTACAAATTGAAAACTGCATCTGTAGCAGTTATTTTTAAATATGGTGCAACGCGCAAAATCTAAGCAGCTTCCAAAATCGTTTTCACCGTTCGAAATGACATTTAAACATCACTTAACTAATTGCGTGACTTCTTAAATAATCTCATCTATTTATACTGCATGACATATTGCGACGCCGATTTCAACAGATTTTGTTTTGAATTTTATGAAATAACAAATACGAGTAACCGTACTATATTGTAGTTGTTGTGAATTGAAACAACTTGAATTCGTGGAATTCAAATAGCATTTCGCTGAATCACGACTTTCTGTGAAATTCAAAGCCACAACCAGAATCCGAAGCACGACCGACGGAACCTAGCGTCGCCTACAAGTAAATCATATTATTTAAATTCATTGGAATTTCGTATTCCATAATTCATCATAAGCCACTTGAATCCGAAGCCGACTACGTTTCGCCAATCGGGCGCATTGCATTGGCATTGGCATCCGCATTACATCGCCATTACGTTTTAGTTCCTATATTAATTTTCATTCGCAGTAAAATTGATTAGCGCGGCTCGTGTCATTCTTGGAACCAAAGGAACGACATTAACGTCGTCGCGTTACCACGGATTTACTTGCAAGTCCCTGGCGATTTCACGGAATCCCCCACATGACGGATTCTTTGTGTGCTGCCTTCGGCTTCTTTCGCTTGCATTCATTTCTTCGCCTTCGCCTCTTCGTCCTCTTCTTATTGTCATGCCTTGTTCGTCGTCACCGGGGGCATCATTAAAATGGACGTGCGGTCTCGGCCGGCCGCCGCGTCTCGGTCTGGCCGACGCCAAACAAAAACAACCAACGCATGCATGCATGCTGCCCGCATGGGGCTTGCGAATGAAGCGCGCATCGTGCATGCCCATTGCGGGCCCAGGTATACACAGCGATTCGTGATCATCGCGATCACGATCACGTAATCGCCTTCTCGGAAACGGCCCGGCTAGTCACCGGAATCGCCGCTGCCACCGCCGCCGACGACAACGACGAGAGCGCGTTGGCGTCCTGTGCATTTCGCGGTTCGCTTGCACATTGCACATAGGGGGACTCTCTGTTTCTCACACTTCGTTTCTTTATCCGCTAAGAACACGTTCTTCATTCTGTTGTGCAGACGGTTACAACACAAGCCCAGTAATAAATTAATAAGTGTGTTTGAGGGGGAAAACGATAGCGACAGGTCGAGAGGCGTTTACCTGTGCGTCGGTCCCGACACCTGCTCAACTGTTGACTCTACGCACGGAAGAAGGTTCCCGCTTCAGCTCTTTAAAATGCACTTGTGCGTTTCTTTTCATTCCGTTTACTATTCACCGGGCTACCTCTATTATTATCGGAATTCCGTCTTGGTGCTCGAAATTGAATTTCGGTGAACTTGAAATGTTTTCACTTCGCATGCGAAGACGATATCGGCGTGAAGTGTGTTATCAATATTGCTGATATTGCAATAGTCACCATTATCTCATCACTATCATCAAAATAATACGCAATCAGACAGGTTGGTGATTCGCATCTATCTAATTGTAAATGTTTATAAGTATGACGAGTATGTGTGATTCACGACCTGAAAGATGATGGCAATTTATTTAATCAATCTCATTCGTGCTCCAATGCGTGCGAATCATCGAACGATAACGATTGCCATGCGATAATGTTTTATATAATATCTATCGTTGGCAATTAGCAGGCGCGAGTCGAATAGCAACCGCGCATGCATGCGATCGTTCAGGATGTTATATTGCTTCTTCGCATAACTGACAACGTGGTGTTAAGTTAGTTTAAAAGTATTTCTTTTTGCACTATTACCAATCTAAGGAATAGATAGCGTTATTCTGAAATTATCTGCATTGAGAGAGGTAGAGATGGTGCTGTTGTGTTGTGTTGTGTTGCCGTTTGAATATCAACAATGAATGATATGATGAAATGTGAGTATTATTCATGAAGACGCTGCGGCGATTAATAACAATATGGCGAACACGATACGTTCGATGTGGCAAGGAATATCGTTGAAAAAACTCGTGTCGGGAGGCATATATTAACACTCGAATTCATTGTGAGATTGCGTGGGTCCTTATCAGTGCTTATCAACAATGATGATTGTGAGTCATGGACTCCGCTGGCTCCCGCTTGGCGGCTACGCGTACAGCGCGAGATAGTACGAATCCTCAAATTGTTTGATATGCTTTTCATAGAAATACACTAATTTAAAAACTTCTATCGTGAAACATCGAAATCAGAGATTTGTTTTTGTTTTTCATTGCAGATTGCCTGCTCATGAACACAATGGACCACGGCGGCGCGATAAACAAGTACCTTCATAAAAAGTTCAAGAAACAAACGAGCATCGAACCAGTCCCGCCGCCATCGCCACCACCGGCGGCGAAGGTGTCGCCACAGCCGCAACCCCTAACGGCACCGGTGGTGCACACACCGTGCTTCTTGAAGGAGTTTCCATCATACGCACCCGCACATAATTCCCACCGGCTGCCACCGCACGTGCCAAATAAACGGAATTGCGGCGTTGACGAGGATGACGAAGAGGATGCCGACTACATGTGGGACGGACACATCAGTACAAATCACGAGGAGCGAGGAGGCCGACTGCTGACGATTGCGGCCGCCAACAACCAGCTGAAGTCTTCCATATCAGGTGGCCGCGAGGCGGGTCTTGAGCACGCCGACTACCATCATCATGTTCGCTATCAGCACTACCTGTACCATCAGCAGCACAATCTCGACTACCACAACCACCATGTGCATCACAATGCGGACCATCGGCCACCCGACACGTCTTACACGTTCGTCAACTACGACGAGCCGGCGGGCGCGACCGCGCTGGTGGTGCGCAAAGTTGGCGGCGACATCCTGCCGCCGATCAACCACGCTATCCTCAACAACAACACCAACAACACCAGCAGCGAACAATCCGACGACGACATATCATCACCGAGCGGCAAGTTTAATCATACAGGCGGTAAGATGAGTAGCATCTACTGCGACGATGCAGCGATGCCGTTTGCGCCCAACGCGAGCGGTGCGGGGGCGATGGCGGCAAACGCCGTGAATGTGTCCTCCACCTCCGCCGCCACCGGTGGCAATGGCAAGTACGTGTGCTCCTTCTGCAATCTCGCGTGCAGCAAACCGAGTGTCCTGCAGAAACATATCAGAGCGCATACGAACGAGCGACCATATCCGTGCCAAAGCTGCAACTTCAGCTTCAAAACGCGCAGCAACCTCTACAAACACTGTCGTTCGCGCACGCACGTCAACCGCGTGATGGGCAACAACAAGACGCCCAGTGCGCAACAGGAGGCGATGATGCTGGAAGCGGCGACGTCACCGTCGCCCTCACCGCCCCCGCCGCCAGCACCGCCGTCCGCAAAGACCGCGCCAAGCGGCGATGTGCGATTCGCGCAGCTAATGAAGAATATGAGCAAACCGTACAAGCCGCGCTTCCACACCAAGGTCTTCTATGACAACGAGAACGAGGAGAATAGTCTGGCGATCAGCAACGATCCACAGGAGCTGCCGCCACACCAGCACCAGCACCATTACGATGATGTCGATTCTCGAATACCGCCCGTGATGGAGACGGCTGCGTACCTGCATGAATCGCCATCGGGCGAGAAAACGAATGACGACCAACCGCTGAATTTGACCAGCAAGAACCGCAAGCGTTGTCTGAGCGAAGTGTCCAGTGAGCCGACGAAGAAGAGCCTCATCAAGGAATTGCTGCTGAAGAATCTGTACGCGGACACGAATATGCAGTGTCCGCATTGCAAGATGATCTTCCGCACGTTCACCGAGCTGGAGCTGCACAAGATGAAGAGCTGCAAGGGTCGGGGCAGTTCGCGGTATTCGCGCAGCAGCAGTGTGAATGTGGCGTCCATTCTCACGCAAAACAAGAACGCATTCGACACCATTCGGCACGCCGACTTTGTGTTCCCGCTGAAGTCGCCCGGACCGTTCTTGGGCAAAACGCGGCTCGTCGACTCTGACAAAAGCAAATCGTTTTCGTGCGACGATAGCATCCAAGGCGTGGGCAAAGAGAGCCCCTCATACTATCAATCCCCCTCGTTCAACTTCCTGTACGACAAGCGGAAACCGAGTCTCAAATTGTACGGCGGCGAAGTGAAGTGCGTGTCGACGCAAGAGGAAGACTCCACATATCGTCGAGGCGGCGGCGATGACGCGGAGAAAGATTGCGAATTCGTTTCGGCGAAAATGAACGAGAATCGTGTTATACGCAACACTCTGCAGTCGGGCGGCATCGTGCAGGAGAAAAGCGAACCGCCCAATCCAACCAGCGCGAAAGAGCGTAGAGAGTGCGCGAATGGTGGCAACGGCGAGTACTCGATAATGGACTTTAGTCAGCATGCCGCCAAAATGCTGGCGCCCAACTTGAAGCAGCTCAATCTGACGATACCCGGCATACCGACACCCAACAAGTTTATTGAGACGGCGCAACCCTCGCTGCTGGCCATCACGCGGAAGACGCTCGCACCCGCCGCCGCCAAGGTGGCCAACGGCGGCGGCGATCCAATGAACCTGCTGGTGAACGGCAAAGTGGTGCGCTACGTGCCGGGCATGCCGGGACCAGTGATTGCCGAAACCATTCGACCGCCCAAGCCCATCATTCAGATCACGCCATCGCTGGACGACGATCCACCCACCATTCACATCAAGGAGTCACCCCTTTTGCTATCACCCATTGTGCCATCCGTCATATCATCGGTGAAAATCGAAGTGCCAAGCCCTACCGTTGCGAATACCACATCTTTCCTGCCGCCACCGAGTGCTGCGTCGCCATTGCCGTTACCATCGCGATTCTCGTATGTGCCCGCATCGACACCATCTTCGATGTCCACGTCGCCCGGCGTGAAAACCGAAACATTCACGCAGGCACCCCTCGATCCGCCACCCACGCCGCCGGCAACGCGGAAGTTTGCGCGGCCCAACAGTCTCGCCCTGAAACCGTCATCGGCGTTCCTCAAGCAGAACCATGGTCTTACGCCGACCATGTTCAACAAGATACTCATCAGTCCCGACACGCCGCGCGGCGACAAAAAGTACAATGAGCAGTTTTTGCATGGCAACTATTTCAGCTATTTGGGCCTGAAGAGCTCCACGCGACCCGTGTATTGTACGCTGAACAAGACGCAACCGTTCTATGTGCCGCACTTTAAGAAGCTGAGCATGTACTCGGAATGGCGGCAGCAGGATAACAAGTCGGATACGCTGTTCGTTAGCAATTACGATAGCCGGCAGCGCAACGGGCGCGTTGCCGTCGCGGGGAAGTATAGTGCCGATCATGTGGTGCATTCTAGCTACAAGGTTCGTTATTTTTCTAACTAATTTACTTCCATTGTTAAACTTTGTTAATGCTAATTGCGTAAATGCGTTTTTTGTTGCGCGACTGTAAGTTAATTTTATATTGATTTTGTCGTAGTTTATTCTGGACGAAGTGACAACGAAAAAAGAAGAACAAGCTGCTGTGAGCAAAGCTGTGGGAGGCGACACTGTCGGCGGCTACGAATCTCACGAGGACTACGTGTCGTTCGTTCGAGGACGAGGTGAGTCAGGAACTTATTATTTCCCTGCGTCTTTCCTTTTTTTGGTGCGCATACTTTTCTCTCTACGCATAAACGTGATCGAATGATTCATTCACGCGTTCGCGTTACACAAAAACATTATTATTTGCATCATAATTGGTAGGTATAATGAATACGTATATGGTACCATAATACGCTCATGTTTATTGTCGGTATTTACGTAATTGCCGTTTTGTGTTTTTTCTGTTCATCTTTTTGCGTCGACTTATTTTTTAACAAGTCGTATGCAATTTGCAAACATCATCAGTTAATGTTGCAAAAGTCAGTAATTTTGCGGAGACGTGAACGAGAGAAAGAGTAGCTTTATGATCTGCGATTATGAGGTTTCAAATTGAAGAAGTTGAAAGTCGCAAGACTGCTCGTATTCGGTGTTCATTAAAATAATTTTAGTGTGATGAATAGTAATACCTAGATGAATCGTATTTGCTAAACAATGCCGTCATATGTAATGTTGTAATACAAGTTTAGTGCGCTCATTTTGTTAAGTTGCATTACGGCTCAAGCATCCAAGGATCCACGTGGGATGTGTTCTATAATAATGACTATGATTGAATGAAAACTTCATGTGCACTAGGCACAATCTAGCGACTAGGAATTGCTTTCAATTCTAGCATATAGTGTGGATTTTACGATCAAATAATAAATCGTTCTCGTCAATGTCATATTTTTTAAAAGCTTCTAAGTAATATTAACAATATTTATGAAATTTGTGTGCACCAAGAAACGCGTAATGAATGCACAGCGCATCGTCATAGTTCGCGTTCGTGTCATCGAATAATAAATACGGATTGTTCTACGAACAATAAATTTTACCATGCATCTAACAATAAGTCTAACCCGTAACTATAAGTAGATACCATGATTATAAAACATATTCATAGCTTTGATTTAAGTATAAGTACATACTTATGCCTTTTTCGACACAAAATGCAGTGTACTTAGTTGTGTGAATTTGTTTAATATCTCATTAGACGAATCAACAAGAAATCAAGAACATGAAGCCGCTTATGGGCTGTTATCCCTCTCGCAAAAAGTCAACAACCACACGAAAGAAGCGCCGGCGCCCAGTCCGGTGGGCACACCCGTACAGGAGACGGTGGTTGCCGCGAATAGTTTCATCAATGCCGAACAGCTCGTGCACGTGTCGAAAACCAACTACGCAAAGAACAAGATACTGGATCAGAACGTGTCGCTGGGGAACATTCGGCTATTGGGTCCGACCGCCGATCCGTCGAGTAGTCACACTGTCGAGGAGTTCGCGAAGAGCCCATTGGAAGGACGTCTGCTCACCTATCCTTACACGAATATTGCTACCCGGCAAATCGCGGGCAGCAGCTGCAGCGACAAATCGTCGTCGCAACTGTCGCCAGAACCGTCACCTCGCGAACGAGAACCGGAAGTAGACAGAGAACGAAAGAAGGAAGTCGAGCGAGAACGCGTGAATGAGCGAATTCGGGAGCGAGAACGATCGCCGCCAGCGAACCGCCCGCCAGAGCGCAACATCATTCATTTCAATGTGATCAAGCGCTACAATCCTCCGGCGCCGGCGGCGACCAAAGCTAAGGATGACCACCACGAAAAGCCTGCTGACGCCACACCACAGTCGGCGGTGGCGGTGAAGCCAACGCGAGATGGAGCCGAAGCGATGGATCTCTCCGTGCCGGAAAAAATGCCCATGTTTACGAGCGCGTTCGCGAATAAGAACGTGATGAATAACAACAATCGAATCAAAACGCCGCCGGCGCCAAAGTATCCACCCGCCGATCATTACGTTATTCAGTCACATCCAGTTCAAAGTAAGTGACATTACAAAGATTGCGCTGAATAAGTTATTATAATCTGATTTATTTTCATCTTTCCAGATGGTTTAATAAAAATGCGTGAATACGACAACAGTGCCATGGAAACACTTGCAGACATAGCGACCAAGCAAGAGAAGCTTGAAAAGAACGCGGTTGCGAGGAACGTCGCCACCGAACTGCTCAAATTGGCCACGGCGACGAAAAAGAAGAAGGAGAACGCGATGGAGGAGTGCACAACGTATGGCGCGCCGGCGAAAAACGAGATGATTGTGAAATCGTCATCATCCACGCCGGCGCCCGCCAGCGAGGAGAACAAGAATTGTACCATCTGCAATAAGACGTTTAGCAAGCCCAGTCAGCTGCGGCTGCACATGAACATCCACTACTTGGAGCGCCCGTACCGCTGCGAATCGTGTTCGGTGAGTTTTCGTACCAAAGGTCATCTGCAGAAGCACGAGCGCAGCGCTGGGCATCATAATAAGGTAATTAAAGCTGCGATAAGTTAAAACTGGCGCGACACTAAAGCAATTCCTATCCTATAGCTATCATCATCCCCCGCGCAATCGTCAAGAGAACCGCGCCCGTTCAAATGCACGGATTGCAGCATCGCATTCCGTATTCATGGCCATCTTGCAAAGCACCTGCGCTCAAAGATGCACATCCTCAAGTTGGAGTGCTTGTCGAAGATACCGTTCGGACTGTATGCCGAACTAGAGCGCTCTAATAGCTTACTCACAGAGATCAATACCGCCGATGGGGAACAGTGTCTCGATAGTCTCAAGGTAATTTCACAACTTAATCGTCTTTTACACATTTTATTCGAAACGTGATGTTTTGCACGCAGGCATTAGCAAGAAGAATTTTCGTCAACGACCCCAGCAAACTCAGTCAGTTGAATCAAATGAACGATGGGGCAAAAAGTGAGTATCGCGGCGCGGATACGATCGGCAGTTAATGACTTGGCGGCGAGAGTAGCCCAAGACTGAATCGCGCATAAATACCTCGTTCCTAATCCACGAATCGGGGCCCGACGGGTTCGTGTGCCGAAACTCAAGACATATTCCTAGCGATCGGGCAGAATAATACGCAAGACCACCGTTTCGATGCTTGTTATTTTCGAAGTTTTATCGGTAGTATCTTAAGATTTAGAGAAGACACCACTGATTATGGGCGGAAAGATACAAATACAAGAAAACAATTTACCTAAGTTAAGATATATCTAACATTAAGATTTAACTGAATTTACCGTTAAGATGATGATGAGCAGAGAAAACTTCAATGTGATATATAGATGATATGGAAATCGAAACTATTGATTTGATTTGATTTCGACATGATACGCGCGTACACATCGTATAAATAACGAGTATATTATGATTATTTTTACGATATAGCTATATATAATAATATTTAGGGAGACCTGTTTAAACAACTATCGAGAAAACATATTTGATTAATTATCGTAGTATCGTTATTGTCTGTGTGCGTGAATGAGTGAGATGTAGGCAAGAACATTAAATTTATTCCGTGGAATAAATACACTGCAAACAATGATATCGCAATCAAAACATATAAAAACTATATTAGACAATTGTATGAAAAATTTCAAAACCTTTGAGCTCTGAACTTTTATATGTATTTAAAGGAAACTCATCATAGTTAATCATAAGCGAAAAGTATATCATATGAAATGTGTACCGTTCGAATGAATAACGTTGATTAAAAATTTGTTAGAAATGTTCTTTAAACCGTGACCTAGTGCAATTTTTGATGTTTGTGACACCAAAATCTGCTTCTTCTGTGGCCTTTTTATGGACTATCGATACGATACTAATTTTGGAAATAACGCGCTCTTTATTTTCGGTCAAAGGACCACATATATTGATTCCTTGATTTGGATATTTGTTGAGTTGAGAATATTTGCAATACGCAACGCGTTTCGGTTAGAATTTTATTTGTATAGTAAAATGTGGTTGATTGGTGGCTTTTTGTATCAATTGGACATAGCATTAATTTGTTGCCACATTGTTCATATAAATGATGATGACTATCCTATTAGGTTTTGTTCTCAAAAAGCTATAATTATTATTAGTTTAATTATTACGATGAGGAATGTGGACGGAACGAAGAGTACAACATTATAATTGTTAATGTACATTTATCGCATATTTTGTTTTCGTTTATTATTATAAAATTTGTTTTATTTAAAGCTCATTGCCTCTTTGATACCCCAGTGTTTTCTTAGGTGCTTCTTAAGCGAATGTTAAAATGGAAAATAAGAGCGACTGCAAAATCGTCCACGATTCACGAAATCAAGCGGCAAATAATTGATAAAAAGATATGATAATAAATTTCCCTGACCTTTCTCAGCATTCGGCAATTCCGCAACAGGTAGGCGCAGTTGGTGGTGAAGCACGTATTCCAATGTGGGCACTGATTCAACTGATTACACTAAATTGAATCATAAGTACATGGCGCACACGCGAATTGTTTACGTTTGCTAGACTTGGAGGTTACGAAGACCGCACAACGTTGGTGTCTGCACATTCGCGTACCGGATTATCGCTTACTGTTATAATGCGCGAAGAAATTATGCATTACAAAGTCGCGTGAGAGTTACTTCAGAACGTGAAAATTCGTTAGGTAATGTTACCACATTTAAGTTTATGATATGAATGGGGGGTTCTCCGTTAATTGTAAGCATATTGTAAGTGAACCGATTATGCACCTCACGAGACCGTGTCATGATCGTCGTGATACACGTAATGTCAATTGATTTCGGAGTTTGTTTTACGTGGAAGTTCATAAGTAAACTCGAATAAACTGCTAAACTGCAACGTGAGCACACCAAAGATAGTTCGGATAGTTCCAAAAAGGGCACGCCGCCGACTCCTACGCACAACTCTGCTCACTGGCGCCCAACGCTTGCCTTGCTCGCTGCGACTGACGGATGCACGCCATGTTGCCGCGGTTGTGGCGCTGCAATCTCCGGAACTGCAGTTACTTAACTTTTGAATCCTATAAACAGAATAAAAAGCAGTTAAATCATTAAATTGTTTTACAAACTATGTATAATCACTAAAATAAATTTGTTTTTCGCAAGATCAACTTGGAAACGGTGAAAACATATGGCATATTTCCACAAATTTTTGAAATATGTATAATAAAAATTTGCAAAGTGTTTGCTTGCAAAATTAAAGCAAGTAAATAAACTTAAAAGTAATCTATATCAATGCCGTAAAAGTAATTAATATTACGTGTTTTTAACGATTTGTAACAAGTAAAACAAATGCAACACCCTGTATCAAAACCTAACCACAACTGTCTAGGCGAGTGAAGCCGTGCGATTACAAAGCAGTTTTGTAAACTCCAATTCACCGTGTACGCCGACATTCATTGCGCTTACTTAGAAATAACTACGGTCCGCGATGGAGTGCTTAATTGGGATTAAATTCAACAACTTCGTCATGATTGCGTCGGATAGGACAAATGCCCACAGCATCATGGTGATGAAGACAGGTAATTACAGCAATAATCACAAATGCAATCTCTACCATGCATTCACAATTCACCGGGCCAAATTTCTTTGCAGATGAGAACAAATTACACAAACTCAGCGACAAACTCGTTATGGCAGTCTCCGGTGAATCCGGTGATACCACGCAGTTCGCCGAGTATATTGCGAAAAACATACAGCTCTACAAGATGCGCAATGGTTATGAATTGGGGCCTAGAGCAGCTGCAACATTCACAAGGAGGAATTTGGCTGATGCTCTTCGTACCAGGGTATACAATAGATTCTCTTGTCTTATGGACGCATATTAATGTTACGGATTTCATTACAGAATGCCTACCATGTCAATCTTATCATGGCTGGATATGATCACTTGGATGGGCCCCAGCTTTATTTCATGGATTATCTGGCTGCCCTCAGTGAGGTGGATTATTGTGCGCATGGGTATGGTGGCTTCTTCTCCCTTTCCATCATGGACAGATACCACAAGGCAGATCTGTCCCAAGAGGATGCTTATGGGCTGATGAAGAAATGTGTGAAAGAGGTGCATGAAAGATTGGCCATCAGTCTGCCCAACTTCAAAGTGAACATGATTGATGCCAATGGCATTCAGGATTTGCCCGACATTACCGCCGCCGCTTTTGCTTGATTTGAAATAATATACATGTGGTACTTTGTAAGTTAAATTTCTTTAATAAACTCATCAGTTAAAAACAAAAATACTTTTATTTAAATTTCTTAAAAATCAATGTTTCTTTCCTAATCATACAGGATAAGAAAAATAGATTTAAGTTTTGTGCACGTTCGTCGCTCATAAAAAGCAAATTCGACTTGAAATCGCATTCAATTACGAATCGTTTTGAATCTGGAATTTCGCCCCGTAAATGAATGGGATGTAAATGGTATAATCGGTAGTTAATACTTCTGGAAATGTGAATGTTTACTTGGCCTTCTTGCCTTCAGCCTGTTTCTTTGCTGGTTCCTTTGTTTTCTGTGCGGTCTCTGCAGCGGAATCGTCATATCTTAAAGAGAATTAATGTTACAACAGCAGAACTTTGACAAGCAATCATGTCCATACTTAAACAATAGAGTCCAGTCTCCCTGGATGAGGGCCAACAGTAGCGGCGTGCCTAAACAAGCAGGCACTAAGTACAACAATGCAGGCTGGGCATGTTTGAAGATGTGCATAACTAGAATGGTTGTCAGCAATCCAGCGAAATAAGCGAGACATGTGGCATAGAAGTATGTATTCCGCTTGCGTTTGAGGCTGTTATCAAAGCGCAATAGCAGCGCGATAAAAATGCCCGGAATAACGATGTCGCCCAGACCTAACATTGCAAAGTTACTCGCCGATAGTCCATTTGAGAGCAGGTCTTGAGGGAACACCACTAACAACAAATGCAACTATTAGTACCAAAATTATAACAGATCCATTCCGAAACTTACACTTGATGGGTGCCTCAAAACTCTTGGCCACAGTGACCATGACATCAGTGCCAAACACCCAAAAAATGTCATACAGGAATAATCCAGAGAGCAAAATGCATCCAGTTATCACATTGGTCAGGTGCAGCAATTCAACTGCATTGATGGCAAACGCCAGCCCAAACAAGTTGTTTGCAATCCAATGCTTCTTCCACAAATACCAAACACCCACCAATGAACACACAATCAAAGAGATCACATCATATGATGAGAATTTATAGTTAATAATATCAGATGCCTGATCTCCCTGGCCCTTTCTAAATAATATATGGTAGGGAACATATGGTATTGCACTTGGCACCAATTTGCTGCAAATCGGACTGGAAACCAAACACAATGAGTACTCCTTCAGCAAGGTAAAGAACTAATCATACCTTAACAAATGAGTCAATGCTAAAACTCCCAAAAAGAAGAAGTAGCCGGTTAGCAGCAGATTGATATACTCTTTTGAGAACAATTTAAAGACGACATACAGCGTGAATAAGGCAACGGAAGCCATAATGGGGAAAAGGGCTGCATCTTGAGATGTCATCTTTTCAGCTTTCTGAAACCAAACGTCGCGTGGTTGACTTGTGTAGCAGTTCTTCCCGCAGCTGGTGATGGTTCTGTGTACATGCGCTACGTGTTCTCCGTCCGAATGCCTTACGTTCTCCTTGTGGTAGTTGACGGACCGGTAGGATCCGAAGTAGATGGGCAGAATGGCCATGATCACCAGACTGCCGTACGCCACGAACATGCCCTCCGGCGTGCTCGGCGGCTTCGCCGTGGCGTTCACCGCACCGGCTGCTGCGGCATCGTCGCTGCTGTTCGACTCGGCTTGTGCGCTGAGGAAGCGGAACGCTAGTTCGGCGACGACAGACATGTCTGCTGGTTGTATTTAGTCGGTTTCTTCGATTACGCGGCCGCCCACTGTCATGAAAAGCGCGATAAGGAAGACGAGAATACACGGCGGATTTCGTTTCAAACGCGAGCAACGCGAGTTTACGAGCTGCGTGGTGCTGAAGTTTTGTTATATGCCTACGTCGCCTACGTCAACAACGCATGCGAATGATTCGACCACATCATAGGTCGATGGGGCACGAAAGAAAGCGATATGACGAGTCGAAACGTAACGAACGCATCCCAAATCACGAGATACAGGGCAATGTGCACAGACTGTGTAAAGAGTATTAGAAAAAAACCTTGTCAAAGATGATAAGAAAAGTTAGTACTACACAAACCAAAATAATACAATTAAAATTCGAAAAATACGACAGGCACTCGACCTTGTACACTTGTGCGTGTGGTTGGAATCCAATAGGATCATATTTTGCAAGTTGTAAAATTCCTAATATGTAATTGTTATTACAAGCTTGAAATTTGCATTAGTCAAGTTTTCCCTTGACTACAAATTGTATGTCCAATTCTATGTGATTAATTAGCAAACGATTAACTAAATCTTGCTCATGAACTTTCATTTGTGTATGTAATTCGTTATTGTTCCGGATTACAACCAGCACTAATATTTCAAAACAAATTGGTAACTTGATAACATTTACCGAATGAATGCATATGTATTGAACTAAAACTCAAATCCGATTCAATGCAATGAGTTAAAAAACTCAACTAGAGGTATAGCCATTTCAGTACAAACATTATAGAAGCAGAAACCATGAAGATCGTATTTGGAATAATTATTTTAATCACATTGGTAAAAAATACTTAATATTTGAATTCTCAGTGAAATATTAAGTCTTTTTATAGGTGACAATGGTATTGTCGCAAGATCGTGAAATGCCAGGGTATAAGGAAGTAAAACCCGTTTTGCGAGGATATTGTTTCCTCTTCCGAACTTGTTATAAATTCCTTTGCAATTGTGACGCAGCCAAAGTGGAAAGAATTATTTCGTAAACTCGTTTCGATGCGGCGGTTAAACGTGCTAATGCAATAAATTCCTCCAATGCACAATAAATTTAGCAATAACATATTTTCTTCCATTGTTTTGACCATAAAAGTGATCTGCTTTGCTACAAAAACAATAGGCAAGCTCGGCCAAAAACATAATCACATTTCTGTGCGAAACAACAAGTTTGATAACCGATTCGCGAATGCAATAAAAATGCCCAAATAAATACCATGAGCAATTGAACATTTACAGCTATACTTCAATAACCTGAAGCAAAGATGTCGACCAAGTTTTTCCTCATTTCGATCTGCCTAATACTGATAGTAAATATTAATAGATACAGGTATGGTCTTTATAAACGCAAATAATCTTATTTTATAGAATACGCAAATTCTGTCTATTACAACAACCATTGTTGTTGAACCCGGTTTATGTATAGTCTTTGGCAAATGCTTCGAAATATTTTGCAATTGTAAAAAACTTTGCTCAATAGTTTGTGCAGGCAAGGATGAAATTCTGCGATATAGAAAGTATATAAAGGCATGTAATTGCAAATAGCAAACACATTGTTTGTAGGGTATATTTGTCCGATTAAACATTAATGTATCGACATTCACAAGAGTTCTTAGAAACAAACCTTACCTAGCTGTGCAACTATTTAAAATTATCAACTGTGGAATGCCCCGTCCGATTGCACTTGTCATGAGAGATGCTTCCGTTTGAAAGCAACTAAGTACCGCTGCGCCACTGGTATAGGAGGCGCAAATCCTTCCGGATAGGAAGCATCATAGAAAAGTACCTCGTATTGATCCGTATGTTTCTTGGGTACTTTCGAAACAACAGCGATGTACAAGCAGGATGTTGTCGGGTACAAAGCCCACACTAAAATAAATCGTGAATAGTGAGTCTGAAAAAGTGATTACATTACTTTCCATACCTTTACTTCCTTGTCGGTGGAGAGCTTCTGGATTGGTAACCGGATTCGCGCGCATCAAAGGCAGCGGAACAACATATTTTTTGTGCACGGTCTTGCGTTTCTTTTCGTCCTTCTCGGTGAGCACGTCCTCCAACTCATATTGTTGGGTCGAATGATTGTAAATAATCACCTCGGCGAGTATCCACTGGGGCTGTCCTTCCTTAGTCTCGGCGAATCCCGTCACCAAGTCACCCACTTTCGCGATGTAATTCGGCTCGGGCGGAATCGCCCCGCATAGTGGTGGCGGTTTTTCGCCAGGTTTGCCCACATATAAGGGCATGGTGTCTGCATGATTTTGCATAATTTGAAACCAACTAGTCATTCTCATTGTCTCCTCATTGAAGACCATCCGTGACTTAATTCGACGTTCGTTCTTAATATTTCGTATTTCCGCTATTTTTCGCAATGCATCTCTCAAGAGTTCCTCCTCCTGCTCTGCCACATTCAATGCGGTTCTGTATAGTGATTTCACTATTCCCTGTAATATAAAGATTATGTTGTATTTCAATACCAGAAGATGATGATGGGAGCAATTACCGGATTTTGTGGGACTTTGTCTTCATAATTTTTAAGTGCATTGATGCTAAGTTCATTTTGCTGCCTTCTCTTCTCAATTTCATGCACAAGAGTATATAAGGAACTTAGTTTCTCAATGATTTGTTTTGCTGCCAATTGGTCTGAAGTGAGGGACATGATTGGTACCAATATTTCACTGCCAAGAGCTACTACCAAATCTGCGACACGGTCCAAGTAAGGAATATCATCAAGCAAATGTTGTTGCTCAACTGAAACAATGTAATATTAACAATCTGGAAGAATGAAAATAGTTTGCCAATATATGTACATACCTGGCCAGCGACAACGAAATAATGATTCCTTCAAATCGCGAATCAATAAATTCTCCACTTGTGTGAACCACAGAACCACTACTTATTTATTCGGTCACCACAAAGAAACGTTTAGGCAACATACTAAATATTTCAGGAAAATATGCGCCAGTACCGCCAGTACGGCCAGTACAACAGAGCCATTGTACACAAAAACAATTGCCAATGATACTCAAAATGTTATGAAATGTCACTTCAAATCCTATCTACAGGGTACTAACAAAACGTTAAATCAAACGTTCATTTATGCATAGATAGCTGTATGGTGTATATTGATAAATAATTGTTGACGCTCCACAATACAATTGTTTAAAATAAATCCAGCTCCAAAAAGGGATGTATAATTAAATTCTTTGATTAATTACATGATTCCTGGGCGTCATGATACATGCCGCTGCAACAAGATACCGCTGAGGAACATGCACTGGTGGCGAATAACCCTCCTGGTAGTTGGTGTCGTAAAAAAGCACCTTATATTCGTCGGTATGCTTTTTGGGAACTTTACTAACAACGGCAATATATAGGCACGATGTTCCCGGATATAACGCCCATACGATACTTCCTTGTTGGTGCAATGCCTCCGAATTCGTTTCGGGATTCGCACGCATCAACGGCAGTGGAACGACGAATTTCTTATGGATTGAGTGGCGCTTAGTTTCGTTCTTTTCGGGAAGCACGTCCTCCACATCGTAATGCTGCGTTGAACTATTGTAGATAATCACTTCGGCGAGAATCCAATTGGGCTCCTCCTCGGTTTCCGCGAATCCCGTCACGAGATCGCCAACTTTAGCGATGTACCCCGGCTCGGCCGGCACGGCGCCGCATAACGGCGGCGGCTTTTCGCCCGGCTTGCCTACAAACAGCGGCAGTGTTTCGGCGTGATTTTGCAGCATTTGAAACCAGCCAGTCTCTCGCATTGTGTCTTCATTATACACGGTGCGCGATTTTAATCGCCGCTCGCTTTTAATATTACGAATGTCGGCGATGTTTTGGAGCGCTTCGCGCAACAATTCCTCTTCCTGTTCGGCGAGATTCAAAGCTGTTTTATAGAGTGACTTCATGATACCCTACAAACAATCAACATATCTATGATTTGACATGTGTAGTTTATCATAAAATGATGTGCTCAAAACTGATTTGTATAATATTCATCCTTTTTCTTCCTGGTGTCATGATGGTAAGTTAATTATATAGGCTTTTAATTTATACTTCTATCTAATTCACACTTATATTTTAGTTCAGCCTTCATGCTAACCAGCTGTACTACAGATTACTTCATAATGGTGTAAATTATACAGCTGAAATACCAGGCTACTGCTATCTATTTGGCCATTGCATAACTCTCTTCTGTGAGTGTGATAGATTTGCAGAGGATAATCATACCTGATTATTTGGAACTTTCTCCTCATAGTTCTTCAGTGCATTGATGCTTAGCTCATTCTGTTGCCTCCTTTTCTCAACATCATGCACCAGAGTGTATAAAGAGTTTAGTTTCTCAAGAATTTGTTTGGCTGCTAACTGATCCAATGTGAGTGCCATACTGGCCATGCCCAATCATGCACTATTGCCAGGAGCAGTAAGCACAGAATCAGTATTACAACTAGGATTCAGGTGGCGAGATAAGACGATTGCGTGATACCATGAGGATATCACGACTACCGCCAGTATCTGAAATGGTATTAACATGTTTAAAGTGATTTAAATAATAAATACGAGGCGCCGAAAGCAGCCGAATAAACACTTACAATGTTGAGGGCTGTTGTTGGGTTCACAGATGTTTTTATCAAATTGCCGAACATTTAAGATATCAGTTGGTTTGCTACAGATGAGCTGAGCACAAACAAAGTCACACGAAGTATTTAGTTAGACGGTAAACATGACGAACTAGTGAGGAACTTTCTGACCACCCGATGACGAAGAAGAGATAACAACAACCCATTCAGTGATGGTTAAAATGTTTCACGCGTGTGTAGTGTTGCATAACGCAGAGTTGTTTTCCGTTATTATACAGGGTACCACAAAAATTCGACAAATGCTTATCGAACTAATCAATACCATTCAACAAATTCAACAGTAATAAACTGTGAGAAATAATTAATATAAACTACAATAACCAAAAGTGAAAACAACTAAAACTATTACTCATCGAATTGAGAATTTTAAAATAAAAACTCGTTAGCGGATCAGCGTTGGTGCTGAAATTTTAAATCAAAAACCAATCATGGCGTTCGTTGCGCGGCGCGTATGTTGACCATTTTCAGTTTGGCCTATTTGTGATATCATCGGCGTCCATCCGTATTCAACAAAAGGCAACGTCGATAAACGGGGTGAGCGCGAGCGCGCGCACGCAACGGGGGAGGGCGGTCACGGTTTCGCCACCGCATGCGAGAGAGAATCAACAGGCAAACACGCATCCGCCACCGCTGCCGCCGCCGCCGTCGTCGTCGTTGCCGCCACCGACTTGAACCTGCGGCCTGCCGCGCCGCCGCCGTCACAACAGGTCATTCGTGCGGCGCGTTTTCATCGGCCGCAACAAGTTATTCGCGCCGCGCGATAGAGCGTCCCGACGCTCGCCGTCGCCGCCGCCGTCCGCGTGTGTGTTTCGTGCGGGGGTGCATCGAGACGAATAAAAAAGAGCGGCATAAAAATAAATCAAGATTTGCTGCACGCCAAAGGAGAACGCACTAAGCTCCGTAATAGCACAACATATCATCATCATTGCAACAAATAAAAAACGATAAATAATTAGTTAACTAAATGGTGTTATCGAAAAATATATTGTATAAAAATTAACCAAGTAATAAGTATTTAAATTAAAATACTCTGAATAATATATCGGTAATTGTCTATCAGTGTAATCATTCGTGATTAATATTTCGAGCGCATAATGTACGATGATGATGATGATAATAAAGTCGAGAAGAATTAATTGATTGCAGAGCGCGCGCGGGCGTTGTGGTCATGGTCGCGATATTGAAAAGCATCCACGCGCACGTTTCGCCCAGCGAAAATACACCACGATCATTGTGCACACATATTAATGGTTGTGGTGTAAATTAGCAAGCTGTCCGCGTCGCGCATCATTCATTCAGTCGCATTGCCCCTGTGCCCGTCCTAAATTCACCAACGACCGATGATATTACGCTTGGTGCGCTTGCGATGATGAGATGATGATGTCCACTATTATATAATCACAAATTATATGTAGGTAAAGCAAGATAATATATAAATAGAAATTTGAATTGCAACGACGGCATCACTCACGCGAAATATGTAATAAGTACCGCGATTAGTGTTGCGGAACTTCCGTTCAACATAATGCCCCGAATTCATTCGAGCAACTGGTGAAAATTGAAATTTAAATATGTTCATCAAATAAAAAATAACTGGTGTCATTAAAAAAAACAGAGGCAACGTTTCAAGGACAATGGGATGCTCTCCCAGTTTGCTCTTCGAGCACATACATCGCTCCAGCGTTGGCCAGCCGACGACCTACAAGAAAGGCGATGCGACCAAGCGGGGTGAGTTTCATCACGACGCAATACGGAAGTTATTAGCGCTAATATACTCTCCGGATCTTAAAAGCTTCGCTTTGAGCCCACTTAAACTAGCAGTTTCCGGCCTAAACACACACACACATCACATCACCTATCTTAGGCGCCGACGCCCGTTAAATAGTCGCGCTGAGATCCTTAATCATTGCGGGATACCGAAACACTTACGCTGTTTAATTGGGGCTGTTGTGATACAATCGCGCGAAGGACTCATGTTTCTCAAAGCGGATGCTACGTAGTGCGCGAGACGACCGCAAAGCGAATCTGAATCCGAATCCAATCCCGAGCTATCACTCAACTTAAATCTGTTAACTTAATAAATTGATGCAGTGCCCATCTTGCGGATATATATTGACATAATGTTGGTTTCGTCTTGAATTTGAGATACATTTCGTATTTCGATATTATTATGGTAGGATTTATTCCTTGAAAGCATAAATTTTATCCTACTGCACTTGTGGAGATATTTATCGAGGAATGATTTGTTTAAACAAATATTAATTTAATCGCGTGTAATTTAATATGATTGCAAATGATTACTTATATAAACAGTGTGTGTTTGCAATTATTT
>JARJDR010012067.1:0-14588 GCA_030264135.1 Myllaena sp. GC000078 | reverse complement strand
GGAAAAGTTTTCAAAATATACTAATGCGTAGACATGAGGGGTGATGGGGGGCGCTGACATAAATATTTTCTGGAAAGGGGGCGCTAGGCTAAATTAGTTTGGGAATCTCTGGTTTAAACGGTTGAAGTGGATTTAACCGACTTAACCTCAGTTAACCTCATTGACCCTCATTGTTCAGATTGTTAACTCATGCGCTCGCTGGAGCAGGTACGTTATTTATCTCCTAATTTGTTAAATGAATAAGCGCTCAAATTAACATGTGTTGAATTCATAATTATAGAATACGAATTTGAATATTGAACCCAGATCTAATCGTGTCTCGAACACATTGCGGCATTTGGCGGCATTCTCAGTTGGTACGTTAAACAACAGCAATTTTCCTTTCATTATAAAAAAACTTCAATTGTTTCACTTCACTAATAGAAATATGGCTTATCTTGACGGGATTTACATAAGCGGCATAAGATCATATGGCATTGAAGAAGAAGATGCTCAAAGCGTTAAGTTATTTTCACCAGTATCCGTATTTCTTGGAGAGAATGGCTGTGGCAAAACAACAATAATTGAATCCATTAAACACGCGATAACGGGTGATTTCCCGTTCAGTGGAAAAGCCGGCGGGCAAACATTTGTCGCCGATCCTACATTGTACCTACAACAATCCGTCCAAGGATGCATCAAACTCAGATTTGTCGATATCTACGGCAGACCCGCAAGCCTGTGTAAAATCTTGAAACTTGAAAAGGCCAATGAAAAATTTAAATGCACCGCCCTCAGTTCAGCATTAAAGTATGTTGACCAACATGGAGTAACTCATGAACTTGATGGCAAACAAGCAGACTACAATAAGATGGTTGCATCTTTAATTGGTGTGCAGGATGCAGTCTTCAATTATGTATTGTTTTGCCACCAAGAGGACTCGCTGTGGCCAGTGAGCGAAGACGGCGCCGTAAAGAAGATCTTCGATAAGCTATTCGATTCATCGTCATTGGATCGGGCCCTTGACCAAATACAGAATGACATCAAGGTACGAAATGTCCAGATCAATTCCATGAAAAAGGAGCTGGTGCTGTTGGCGGATATCATGAATACAGCCAAACGTAAGAAACGCTTGTTATTGGAGAAGGAGGCGAGTTTAAAAATGTTGACAGAGGAGAGTATCCAAAAGAATGAAGCTTTGGTACCCTTGAAAGCGCAATACGCGGACTTAATAGCGATGCACGAAGCCATCCATACCTTGCAGAAGGTGGTAGCATCAAAGGAGAGTGAATTGGCAAATAAAAAAAAGTATGAAGAGCGGTTGAGGGAGTTGATAAAATCCGTCTTTAAGGGATCCGCTAAAGCGTTGGACAGTGAAATTAACGAATTCTCCGCACGCGCAGCGAAGAAAACCGAAGAACTTCGCGGCGTCGAAACTAAAATCATCGAATTGAAAGACCAAGTCTCGACAAACCGCAAAGAGCAATCCGAATTGAAATATAAATGTGCTACAATCCAAGAGCAAGTCAAGAACCTCGAATTGAAAGTTGAGGAACGCAATGAATGCATTCAGAAATCATTGACTCATTGCAATTTTAAATCAACGGGTGATACTTCCGCCGATTGCAATCTGCTAAACGACAAACACATGCAGGATGTCGCCACATGTGAGCAAAAGGAGAAGCAATATGCGCAAAAGGAATCTGAACTTCAGAAGAAAATCGAAGCGGCCCTAACGGCGAAATTGAAAGTGAAAAGTGAAGAGGAAATGAAGCACAAAGAACTACGTTCTCTTCAAGAAACGAAGCGTGATGTCGAAATGCAATTAGAGAACGTCTCTACTTCTGACGAGGAATTCCGAACAATTGAGAATAAAATTCGCCGTTGCCAAGGCGATATCGACGATTTATCTGCCGCGTACAGCGAGGAGAAGCACCAAAAGAACGTCGAAGCGAACAAGAAAAAAATCCGAGATTCGCATGAAAAATTGGAGAGACTCGACGAGGATATGAAGATTCACATGAAGAATTCGTACATTGAGAAGGAAATTGATGCTTGCAGTTTTGAGATTCGCTCCAAAGAAAAAGAAATTCGAAATGTTCGCAACAAATATCAGCGTCAATTCGAAGTCATCTTTGGTAAATCGATTCCTAACAAGAATTTAAAAGTTGAAATCGACCAATTCCAACAAAAACATTCCAAGAGTTTAAAAGAACTCAAAACCAAAGCAGTGTCGATTGAAAGCACCGTTGCGGAATTGAAGACTAAAGTTTCCGTTCAAAAGAATGCGCTGTCTTCGATTGAACAGGAGAATAATAAAGGCTTGTCGGCGATTCAAAAGTTCTGCAAGATCAATGAATACAAGCAGAAGTGTATTGACGTGGCCAAGCAAAACAAACTACGGCAAAAGAAAAAGGGACAGTTAAGCGCCTTCAACATCATGTATAAGCAGTTTGTCAAGGAGTTCTCGGAGAAGAAATGCTGTCCGTTGTGCGAAACCGATTTCAATTCCAAAATCGCAGCGATGAAAAATTTGATCGATGGGATGACTCAGAAAATTGCTGATATTCCAAATCAACTCGAGACTTTAACAATGCAATTGGACGCTGGTGAGACACTTCAGGAATCCCTACAGCAAATGGATCCCGTATACGAAAAGGTGGTGTTGTGTGAAAAGGATATTCCCATTAAGAGGAAGCAGCTCCAGGAGGATACTAAAGATATGGAGAAGGCATTGGATGAATTAAAGCAAATCAAAACAGCAATTGATATGCATGAAAAGATGTATGATACATGCGTTCAAACGATCGGCAGTGCTGCGATCATCGATAAATTGAGCGACGATCTTAACGCGGCCGAGAAGAAAGTCGAGGAATTGATGAAGACAAAAACTCAACATGCAACACCAGCTTCTACCAAATCAACGGCCGAATGCGAAACCGTCATTGATGAAACCCGCGAAGATATCAAGAAGTTAACTGACGAAATTGAAAGGATGAACAAGAAATACGTGTCGATTCAGAAGAGAATTCACGAAAGTCGCACACAGAAGAACGAATTGCTCGAAGCACGGCTCAAACTTCAGGGTTTAGTCCAGGGAAAACCAGCATTACTTCAAAAATTGAAGGAATGTGAGGATCAAATTGAACAGCTGTCGGGTGAAATTGAAGAATTCGAAGAACAATTGATGTTAACCGCTTCTGATCTTGCTGAAGCGGAGGATGAACACAACAAAACAAAGAACCAAAATCAGAATAGTTTGAAACAATTGAAGCGTGAGTTACAAGCGAGCGAGACATCGAATCGGGAGATCAGGAAGTTGGCGGACACAATTCAGATCATCGAAAAGAAGCAACTACCTAAGGAGTTGAATAGAATCGAAGCGAAAATTAAGGATATCGATAATGCTATTCAACAAATGCTTAGTGAATGCGATCAACTCGCCGAGAAACGTGATCACCTCAAAGATGATATACGCGACCAGGATGCTAACAAACAATCTTTAGAAAACAACAAGAAACTCCGCGTGTTATTGCAAGAACAAATCGATCTCTCAGCCGAAATCGCTTTGCAAAAGGAAAATATCGAAGGTAAAAACATCGTTAGCATGGAGAGAGATCGGACTCGATTGATACGTGAAATCACCGACACCGAGAAACAACTGGCAAACATCGGCGGGCAGATCAAAACGTTGAAAGAGAACATCGACGATATCAAGGCAGAACTAAAAAGGTATGACATTGATCCAGAGCTAAGCTACGCAAAGAAAAAGTACCTTGTTGAAATCAAGAAAACTTTGGTGTATGATTATCAACTGCTCTCCAACGGACTATCGAATGCGATATACAGACACCACTTGGAGCAATTGTCCAGCATCAACAAGCGCTTGCGGGATTTGTGGAAAACTGTATACATGGGAAACGACATCGAAGAGATTCAGATCGAAAGTGGTGAGACGGTGATGACGAAAGCGCGACGACGCAACTTCACGTACCGCCTGGTGCAGCGTAAGGGACGAGGTACGATGCCGCTCCGCGGTAAGTGCAGTGCCGGGCAGAAGGTTCTCGCTTGTCTGCTCGTCCGTATTGCTCTTTCGGAACACTTCAACTCGCGCTGTGCGATATTCGCCTTGGATGAACCCACCACGAATTTGGATCGAATGAACATCCTAAGCCTCAGCAAAGCCATTGCAAAATTAATCACGTCGAGCAAGGAAGTAAGGAATTTTCAATTCATTATCATCACACACGACGATGAGTTTCTGGATGCGTTGCGACAGGCAGACGCTGTGCGTGAATACTATTGCGTGACACGCAATAATAATGGAAATTCGAGGATTACTATGAAGAGGTCTTTGTGAAGAAAAATGGTGTTAATTTCTTACACCTACATATTTTCGAAATGTTTACATATCCACTAAGTTTACTTTGCGAATTTGGGATAATCTCGTTACTATATTCGTTAATACCCGTTAATGTATAATAAGTAAGTGCCTTTTCTTGAATATCGCGTGATCATCTGATTTAAAACTTTCTAGAATGGACAGTTACCTAGTTCATAAAATCTTTATAAACTCAATTCTATATGGGTGGAGGACTCCGTCACAGTTGTTATCGCTCTAACAAAAGAAAATTTTCACTTTAGCAATCTCATAGAGAACTCCACAGAAAATTTCAAGTTCATAACTTTTCTTGGTACACTCTACATATATTCCAGATGCCTTTGTTTGAAAACCCCTGATTGAAAACATTATTGGCTTGGAAACACAACCTCAACAATCACAACAATGAAGCGATGTGACAACAACAATCACCCAAATATTAAACGTTTTAAAAGTTCGTAACGTGCATAGTCCTTGAAGCCAATAATAATTAACAAAAATAACGCTAAAATGCCATTACCAGCGGCATTAGCAGCGAAACTTGCAAAAAGGGGCCTTGTGTCGCAGCAGGGTGAACGCAAAGAGCGCGAATATAAAGAGGTGAAAGTCGCTTCCTGCTGTCCAAACAAATACAACGTACATCATGATTGTACCACATGGTGTCAGGTGCATTGGAAAATCCAATCTTCACCAGCACCAAGATACTTGAAAAACATAAGAAAGCTGCTGGAAAAATACCCACTACCCAAGAACTGTTCGGAACAATTTGACACTGGCATCGGTCGCTATTACTATTGGGACATGGAGAAGAATCTAGTGTCCTGGCTTCCTCCAAATCATCCAAAAGCAGTCCAATCTGAATCAGCTTCAAAACTGAGATCTAAACTGAAGGCTGAGGAAGCATATGAAAAGGAACGTCGTGAAAAGCAGCGCGAACGTGAGCGACGTGATAATAAAGATAGGGATCGTGAACGCGATCGAGACGACGATAAGAGGTCTAAGGCGGAAAGAGAAGATAGGAATGACTCGAAAAGAAAAAAGTTTCGGGGATCAGACAAGTTGGATCCCATGGATCCAGCGTCATATTCGGATATTCCACGCGGCACGTGGAGCGATGGCCTGGAGAGCAACAAGGCAAAGGCGGATTCGACGGCATCCGGCGCCCTATTTCAGCAACGACCGTATCCTTCACCAGGGGATGTTTTGGAAGCCAATAAGAAGAGTAAGAAAGCAAAGTGATCTTGAAATAGGTGGAATAAAGCTTTGTATAAAATGTGCATTAAGGGAATACAGAACTTACATGTAAATCACATTGGCAAACACTTCTGTTATTGCCTTTGAATTTGTAATATGTAGACTGCACTTGCACGTGTTTCCATCGGTCCTCCTCCATCGGCGTCGTGGGAGTTGTGGTCACATCGCTACAGGTTCCATTGATAGCACTGCATGTGGATTCGATACTCGCATCAGTACTCTGATGAGAAACTAATGTGGAGGCGCCGGTAGTGTTCACGTTCGGAGGCAACGTCGTCGGCTTGGGACTGGCGGTAATTGTTTCAACGCTGCCAACGTGCGCACATAAACAGGCGCCACCAATAAACAATAACATCAATTGCAACATCGAAAGCATTTTTGCGATATTTTCGTCCCCCGTTAGCGTCACTTGTACTCGATGCCAAATTTACAGAAGTTCCTGAACACCACGTTCAGGTCGAATGTCACCACGCCCATAGCCTCCGTGCTCAGCTTGTAGCGATTGTCGGTGGAGAAAATGAGATCGGGATACTTGAGCTGCGGGCCACCGCCGAGAAAGTACTGCACGAAGCGCTCTTTGATGTTACCGAACGGTCGCCACGTGTAGCAGTGCAGAATGTGATTGCCGGCGGTCGTCGGTATCGTGACGAAGCCGTAGCCGAAGAGGTGGCAGCGGCCCAGCCAATCGAGATGGAACACTTGGATGTAGATCTTCGGCCAGCCCTGCAAGCCGGTGGTGACCAAGTGTACGTCGATTGGAAATGTCCAACGGCATGTGTTCTCGAACAGCGAGCTGGTGACTTGCGTTTGGCCCTCTGCCTTGCCAGCAACCAGCTTCCAATTCGACCCTGATCCGAAGAAACCCCATTAAATATTAATCACGGCGTTACGTCGTTGCGAGAGGCTAGAATAAAGCATTGTTCTCACCGCAATGCAAGTTCCACTTGCAGAAGAGGCTCTGGATGGGGAAGTCCTTGGCGCTGGTGATTTCGCCGATTATGTGCACTTCAGCCATCGAAGCTTACACGTGGAGCATTGATACACAAAATTACTTCAGCGTTTGTTTGTTGATGCGTTATTAATACAAACACGACGCGTTGCTTGGCAACGGACGATACAATTGGTTCAATTGTTTTTTAATCGCCGAATGAGAGTTGATTTTAATTAGTGGATTAGATAACTTTAATGGCTTTTTCTCCAGAGATTTCATAGTTCATATTGTCTAGTAAAATAATTCTTTCAGTCACGTATTGTCTTGCTTTTTTTTGTGCATGGCAACTTTGAATTTGATGTGAAATTTATTTTAACACTCAGTTTACTTTGGCTCTCACGTGACGATTTGTTGAAATCATAACCAAAATCTTGAAAACGTTTTGTTTTGCGTTTTCTGTGCAATTACTGCAATTAGTCAATTAGTAGTACTTGGAAGTAATCATTTGTTTCTAATAATGGCGTCCAAAACCTTTCTAAAAGTCGAAACGTTGAAGACCATGAAAGAGTTCCTAACGAGTCGCATGGAATTACTAAATCGCGAGATAGCGCAAAACGAAGTAACTTTCTTGCAGCTTTCGTACCTCTCCAGAACAAAACAACCTGAAACTAAAACTGAACAGTCCCCGAACCCAGAGCTGCATAAAACAGTTGATAGTCAAGAAATTATAAACGCGGCCCAACTAGATTTAAACGATTTTCATCTGAATGTGTCGCAATTGAGTGAGAATGAGGAGGAAATGGATGACTAACACACACCTGCCACCTAAATTGCCATGGTAACAATCACTGACAACTTTTCCTGAATTCTATCCCGCTAATTTCAATAAAAACCTGTGGTCATGAAGCCTGGTCAGCATAAAGTTAAAATCTTGTTCATTGGGCCTTGCAGTGTAAGTAGTATCCACCTAATAAGCAAATATATACGAAAACTGTTCTTGATTTAGGTAGGCAAGTCTAAAATTGCCAACTTCTTGGCTGATATGACACTTGAACTCCCTGAAGAAGTTCGTCCTACTGATTCATTGCGGATCCTGGAGTATGATATCAATGATTTGGAGATAAATAACACAAAGTCTAACATTGATGTGCAATTGTGGGATGTGAGTGGCAAAGAGAGTGCTACTGCATACTGGCCCATATTTCGCAAGCATGCCAATGGCATTGTGTTTGTGTATTCTGGCACTGAAGAGAATGGGACCAAAGGATTAGATTATATGTACAACTACTTTGTAACTCAACAGAACTTCAGTTTGAGGGGTTGTCTTGTTTGTTCATTGGCAAGCCAGGATGTGATTTCCAATAAATTACGTAAGGATTTATTTTACATTGTTCACTATTGCCATAATTTCATATCGATTATATTCCAGCTCTTATATTTTCAAAGATATCTCAAATAAATGTTAATCTGGAGACAAATGCTCAGAAATTCCGGCAGGAATTTACAAAATACGTAATTTCAGTGATTAATACTATGGAATATTAAAAATCAAGGATTAATGCATTAATCCAAACCTATTTCTAGTTGATTGTTAGCGAATTGTAATGTTATTCAACTTTTTATTATAATTTATAGTATGATTAAAGTCTGTATGTGGCACCCGGTATATAAAGATTTCTTCGATCGCCTATTGGGGGAGCTGCGCTCGAGCACCGACATAACCCCAAACCGCCTCGTTCTTTTCTGCCCGCACGGCTGTTGTGCTCGACGTAATCGCAAGGTTTGTGCTTGAAATTCTCATTGTAACTCAATTAAATTAGCATTCGATGTAGTAACAGATCATTGGCATCACAAGATGACCTGCAAACGTCGTAATGGGGGTCGCGCGAAGCACGGCCGCGGCCACGTGAAGCCCGTGCGCTGCACCAACTGCGCGCGCTGCGTGCCCAAGGATAAGGCGATCAAGAAGTTCGTCATTCGTAACATCGTCGAAGCCGCTGCCGTGCGTGACATCACCGAGGCGTCCGTCTATCCGCAGTTTGTGCTGCCCAAACTGTACGCCAAGCTGCACTACTGTGTCTCCTGTGCCATCCACAGCAAGGTGGTGCGCAACAGGAGCAAGGAAGACAGGAGGAAGCGCACACCGCCGCAGCGCAACTTCCCCGGCAGGGATAATCGTGGTGGTGCCACTGCTAGGAAATAGGATTTTTTGTAAGAAATGAGGTTGAAATAAAGTGACTATCACTTCAATTCATTGGATATAATATTTACACACATAAGTTATAAATTTGGAGATAATGCAAATTCAAATGGATTTCTACTAAACAAGGAATATTAATGCATGATAATGAATAGTTTGTAATTTTGTTATGGTTTTACGCAACGCCCTGTATAGTGTGGTTAGTTACTGTTGCATTCTTCGCCAGCGCATGCGTTCGGGCGTTCTCTTCGCTTCTCTGTCGCGTGCGCGGAGCGTGACACGGACGGACAGCGGACAGCGGTGAGTGGAGCGAGCGCGCGGCACAGTTGCGCGTTCCGGCGCAAGCGAGAGGTCGCCTCCTCAGTTAGTGCATGCGCGCGCGCGAGCGGCGGCGTGAAGTAAGAATTTCAATATGGCTGACACTTGTTGGTCATTATTGGATTACGTTCCGTAAACATTCGCGTCGCTCTCCCCTCGTGTGGTGGTGCGTGCGTGCGTGCGTGCGTGGTCGCGTCCGGATTTTTTGTTGCCGAAACGCAAATGCACGGTTTTTTGCCCGTGCGCTGCCGCCTGCCTGCGACGCGCGCCCGCAGCCCCGATCGCAAAGCGCGCGCCGCCAGCCGCCCACGACGCCAGTTTTTCCGTCCGCTCGCCGCGATGCGTACGTGTGTGATTCCGCCGCTGTGATGTTTTGTTTCGTCGGCGAATGCTGCGTGCCTTCGGATGAGATTCCTCCACACACCGTCGTCGCCTCGCCGCACAGCACGCACAATGACATATTTTGCTAATAATGTATTTGATTAGGCACCCGTGTGTAGTGATGCAGCGTGTTCGTTGTGTGCCTTCGCCTGCGTTTTGTGCGATTTTTCTACACCGTTTGTAAATCGTCTTTTTATGCCGCGGCGCGCATCGAAAATGTGCATCGTTTGTGCCGTGCGCAGTTTTCGCTCGCCAGCACGTGCATTGTGATAACAGCAATAAGCGACTAGTTTATTAAGTGCGTTCTCTCGCAAATTGGATACAAATTCATCGCCTGCAGAGGATCAGCGCAACATGGATATGAATACTACCTTACAGCAGCAGCAGCAGCAGGATGGGAACAACAGGTATGTACTTTCTTCGGCTGATCACGACAGCGTCGACAACGGACGGCATGCCGTTCACTAGGCGCATATAAATATTCAATTCCCCTTTCTCGTAAAACAGTAAGCTGACCCGCGAGTCGTGTAGAGATGCATGCATGGCCTGATGTGTGCCGCGCCAGGCATTGTGATGCAAAGCGCGCACAATTCAAAGCGGCCGTTGGCTGATTTTATTATTTATTTAGTTGCGCGTCTCCCGTCTGTTTCACCGCTCTGTCTCTCGAGGTGCACACGAAGCCTCCGTAGGCCGTGCATCCAGCGTCCAGTTGGAGAGTGTGGTGGCTTCGAGAGCACTTACGTCATGGCGAACTTGTGCTTCGTTTCTCGTTGTTGTTTTTGCCTCTCCTCATATGCGGCACCAGTCGCATGTGCATCACGAGAGTGCATAAACAAAACCGGTTCGTCTTTGATTGGTTCAGCTGCGAAGAAGCTGCCCAGCGTCCCAATATTTCCAAACATCCATCCCGATCGCCACCAGCTCGCTTAATGCCTTATTGGGCGAATTTCTATTTGATACACCGTGAAATGGTTGGGTTTTGAAATTGAAACCAACCGGATACGACCTGCATTTTTGCAATTTGTCGACACCATAATTATGATGAAAGTTTGACAAATGACAAATCACGTAGAAAATAGTGAATAATACCTCTTTCGTGTGGTATGATTTCTGTTCTGATTTCATCTTGTATTCCTTGGTCGGAGGACACTTTAGTTTAATCATAGGTTTGAGCTTAGGTAGACAACATAGAGGTATTATTAATTCTATCATCGAGACGTTTTTATACATTATTGTTACACATTTCATGCTTTCATTATTTATGGCCGCGTGAGCGTTCTATGTAATTTATTATTATTTCAGTTTTAGCATCATTTATGATAGGCTCTCTTAAATTGTGATTTACAATGTCCATGCCATGCTACAGACTACTCAAGTTTCCTGTATATTTAATGGGATTAGCTTATACAATTGAGAAATATCGGCAAGTGGAAATTTCTCCGAGAGATTGATATTTCACAGACCTCTTAATCATTGCGCAAATATTTCGAGAATTTCATATGACTAGATTTCTTATCGGTCGATTAAATATTTACCGTTTCCGCATATAAACTTGCAGTTGTGTTTTGATGATTCAGTCGATGCTGATAACAATATCTCCGCAGTACGCATGATTCTTATTCGGTGCAAATTATCCAGGGAATCATTTCATCAACGTATTGGTATTCTAACTTAATTCAAATAGGATTTTCCTTATTTACCTTTTTTTAAACGCAGTAACTACAATTCGGTAGCATGTGCTCAATGTGCGCGTATGAGGCGAGTGCATTCATAAAATGCAAGTAGATAATGTGTGTGCAATCTAAATTAATCACATTTGTTTATGTGTACGGCTCCGACTGGAAAATACAAACATTCGACTAAATAATCTCCATCCATCCCCTCATATAATCCAAATGCACGTCGTTCGTGTAAAGATGTCGACGGTATTCATATACTCGCGGCTCGCGTTATGCTAACGAGCATAAAATGTAACTGCACCTCATTCGTAAATTTGTATGTGCATGCGCACATTCAAACCGCGAATATAGGTTAATAAAGTTGAAATTTTCTTATGTGTTTATGCGAAATGTGTGGGACGATGCCGCTCCGACATTGGTTACGCCGGCGCCGCTTGATTATGATGGAAAACATGCGGAGAGTCATCCGAATTAATTGAGACAACCGTGTCAACTCAGCCAAATCAATCTACAAATTGATACTTAGTTTTATTAGAAACGTGCCACTTTGTCTATTGCTGAAACAAACATACAGCGATCCGAAATAAGAAATATTAAAAAGGTTTTCCCGAATGTACGGTTTACCATTTTAAACATAAATATAATTGCGGATTGTCCATTTGGGAATACATATTTACAATGAGTAAGTAGGTATAGAACAACACACATCTAGTTATTGTTTCAATTCGTATCTAACATGATGCAGTTGCAATAGTGGAGAATAGGAATGTTATTATGCACGTTGGAATGACGATAGAATTGACTTATCACGTGCAAACAATAATCAAATAATATATGGAGATGCGTATGTTTGACGTGTTCCCATGCTTTGTTATAACTACGCATTATTACAAGGTATCCCTTATACTGCCACACATAAGAAACATTTATATGGATTACTTTATATAATGTTGTTGTTCGTGACATTTTCTATTATCGGTATTCGGATGAATTGGGATGAATCAGACATTCGCTATTTTTGCATTTTTATTGTTTGCAATCGAGGAAATGTTTATAGAAATAGCAGTAAATACTTTGAAATCGAGAATCGAATGACTAATTGTCCAGAAATAAAATACAACAATTTCGAGTCGTACTTAGGATGCAGATTATACGCCATATTACACGAATCACAAATTAACGAAAACCACACGTCCACGTTGCATTCAGCTGCTCAACTAAATTCACGTCGTCGGTACCTTCCTACATAGTCCCCATTCGTGTGCCCGTGAGTATGTACTCGTACGTGATGAATGAAACGCTCTAATTAAGACAAATTTCTATTTGCCGTGCAAGGCGAACGCACGCCGCGTCGCGAACAATACACGCGTATAATATGTTAGCATCGTAATCCTATTTATTATATAGACGCGTACAATGTGCTTCCTTGTATCGTTTTCTATCGATGCTTATTTGCCTCAGCCAGCAGCCAGCGGAACAGCATTGTGCGATATGTGTACGGCGGTTATGTTAACGCTAATCGGACAATATGCTGTGCGCTTCTCAAATTACCCACTCTCGCACGCAAACATATATGACGGCGCCATTGCGCACCATCAATCTAAAATGCAAGCGCGATAATGGCCGCGCCGGTCGCAATAAGGTAATTAATCATATAATAACTCAGCGGAATTAATTGCCAACGAAACGTTTTTCATACGATACGTCTTTATGCAACGCGAGGAGGAGGCACTTACAATGTTGTTGCGTTGCTGATGAGACGATGATGGAAATGGTGTAAAACGGCATAGTGCTTCGGACATTCACGTAGTACGATTGTTCGTAATTTTTTTTATGTCAAGGCCATTCCGCTGTACGAGTATGTCGCGTACTCACGGTATATCCGCTTCGAGACACTTCCCTGCTGATGTGGGACGGGGAGAGAAAGGAAGCCAGGTTGTTGAAATTTGAAGACAACTTTCGGGCGGCGGCGGCGTCATTTCCGCTTAGCTTACAGCGGGGACGGTGGGTGTCTCGTCTCGGCTGTTGACGTGTGTCCGTCCACGTGCTAATTGCAATCGTCGCGGCGCGGCGTCGGCGGTGGCGTTATCGCGCGCATGATGGAAGTGAAAACGTTTGGCGCTGGCGGCGCTTGGCCTTAGCCGTTGTTGATGCTGCCGATTAGCGTTCAACGAACGCGATGCGTCGCGACATGTTTGAAAGTTTGTTTGGTTTGCCATTAGCGGTTTGGGTATTTTTGTCCACACATATAATTGACACGCTTTTATTGTTTTAGCGATTAAGATATCGGCAAAATTCTACAAAACGCACCTAGTAACATAGTTCAAATTAGAATCGTAAATGGTTTTTGATTTTGATTGGGTGGATTGATTTGCAGCACGCCAGCTCAATGGCTTACGTGGTATTTCAATAATTCGTATGTTTTTGATTCTGGCTTATGTGATGCAAAATGCGTGGTGATGTCATGCATTATTTGGCTTTCTGATGCGCGGCTTGTGTACAAAACATTCAATTACACGCGCGCGTATTTTGATCCCTAAACCACACAAGGTGTTTCCGAAACACAGATGATGTCATCATCGAAAATTGGTGTCAATGGCTATTGATACGAAATTAAACATTTTCACACTTTAATCTATCTTGTTGCATTGACCTTAAAACACTATTGAAATGGTTTTTGAGGAAAACAACACCCAAATAGAAGCGATGAGCAAGCGAACATTTCGAGAGCGGTTTAAATAAAAATGACGGCATTCGGATGATTTCAAATTTGCACAAATAAACGCAGATGATGTGGTGCTGTAGGAAGACGGCGGGGTACAACGATCGATTCTCGATTCAACGGGCGTCACTTTGATTGAGTGGTTTCGCAATCAACTGTGCCCCGTCCGCCCGTTATCGTTTCGGCGCGGAACAAACGCGAAGTATGAATGCATGATGCCGCGAAAATGTAAATAAACAGCGTCACACGGCTGGCTGATGGCATGGCGTCATCGCCATCGTACCATGTCAATCTATAATTTATGCATAAATCCATACTCGCTCCGTCGCGAACGTAATCGCCGCTAATCACACATGCGAAATGTTGTTGGTTTTTTTCGGAGGTATGCGCGACTCGCGGGGGTCATCATCACGTCACATAAAACGCGTGAACGTTTCAATGAATTTCGGTGAATTATAATCTTGTGCCTCGCGATGTTTTTTTTTGTACCTCGCTAATGATTATTGATGTTTTCCGATATTAGACTTATGCAATTTTAGTGACTTTTGCTCTTTGCGCTCACGCTTATGTCATTATCCATAAATTAAATAAACCACATTTGTCATTATTTCATCGGGTTGTATGGATATCTATATAATAAAGTTAGTAAGGACAACAATGACGTTAAAAGATGCAAGATAGACGGGCTGGGTGCGAGAGTGAGATACATACACAAAAATTGGTTGGCATGGCAGAGTGATAGA
>JARJDR010012064.1:0-17936 GCA_030264135.1 Myllaena sp. GC000078 | reverse complement strand
TTCGAACATCAAGCCAGCAAAACATACCACACGCACCAAGTCTAAACGACCAACATATTTCAAAACCAAACGCAAAGTCACATTTCCCTACATATTCGCACCTGAAGGGATTAATTAACTAACCATACGCAAATAATCGCCAGAAGAAAGCCGTCCACAAAAAAAAGCAACAACTGTATAATAATAATTTCCTATCGATTGTTTATACGGGTGAAAAAAAAATCCTAAGTAGCGGTTGTTCCAATACCGAACGGCGACGTCGACGACGACGACACACGGCTTGGTGTCGTTGCCATGACGACGGTGGGCGTAACAAGGCGCGCGTTCGCGCTCGACTCGCGAGCTCGCCAATGACGGCAACCTCTAGTATAATAATAATATACACTGGCTACTAGGTAGCTGCTTGATTGCTAAAGCCTTCATTTCATCTGCTTTGGTTACAATTGCGTTATCAACAAATATAGTAAACAGGCGCACACGTGTTTTTCGCGCGGAATTTTTGACGTAGTGCAATTACCAAAGGCGCTCTGCCACCGCCGTTGCCGCCCCCCTCGCTTGTGGAGCGCGGAGTGTAGTATGGGGGTTGCTGGTGCCGCTGCTGCTACTGCGAAAGAAGTAATGAAGGAACGGGCGATGACGCCGGCGCGGGGGTGGAGGGCGGCAGGGGGACGGCGTGGGTTTGTGTGTGTGTGGGGGTGAGAGCATGCGAACGGCGCGAATATGTAGGAGAGAATCGTATTGATCCTGCGCTGCGGCGCACACATGCACGACGGCGTCAAATGTATATTCGTGTGTGTGTGTGAGCGCTCGGGGGTGGTTGGTGGGCTGCCGAGGAGAGGGTGTAACGCGCGCGGGTGGAGTGAAATAATAGAAAGCAGGGCTGGATTAATTTCGAAATGTTTGTAGATAGCAACAAACTAACAATAGCATCATATTTATTGCATTCGGACAAGTACAGAGTAGAAATACTCTGTGTAGTTGAAAAACTCGTGCAATTGCGATGTTTCGATAGTAAAACACGCGTGTGCCACGAATTTCATTCATAAGCGGTTCGAATTTTAAAGTGAATGCAACGGGTATAATCTGAAATTGTTTATTTTACCATATGTTCCATACGCGTGTTTGTGGCGCCGCACTCACTTATCCATATACGTGTGTGGTTCGATTTATGAATGACCAAAAGTATATAATTGCCATTTACACACCGCATTGAAGTTATGTAAATGATTGTAATCGAGTCGCACGCGCGGCGATTTGCATTATGCGCTGCATTAAGACGAAATTAACCGAAAACGACACGCCGGCTGGCATATACGATATTATATTAATAAATCGGCGAATGAACGCAGGCGCGCGCGCGAGCGAGCGACAGAATGCATACGCACACGCATATTGTGCACACGAAAAATTAGTAATGCGTGTAAACGGCGTAATGAGAGAGGCCTGCTTGCCGGCCGGCGTGCGCCCGCGCGCGCTTGTAAACAAGTTTGGCCGTGAAACATTGATGACCGAGACACCGTGGAATCGTAAATAAATAATCGGCACTTGCTCCGGAAATAATTGGGCGGGTAATAAAAACGTCATAAAGCTGATTCGGTGCTGGGCACACGCCGCGCATGTGTTTATACGCGGCATGCGGCATGCCGCGCATCATCCATCCGATCCGATCCATCCATCAATCAATCGCGGAAGGGAACTGACCTATCCTCCTCCTCGGGCGCCGCGCGCGGTGGCGCCCCGCTATCTATACGCGTGCGTGCGTGCCCACCCATACCATATGATATGCGAATGAAGGTGCAGGTATGCAATGTCGCACTTCCGATCTCGGTCGGATCAGCTATGCACGTGTTTGGTTGTTGTGGCGCCTTTTTATTGCATTTTATTGCAGGCGTGCAAACAAGGCGATTGTGAATGCAGGCGGCAAGTGTTTAAATGCCATTGATGGGCAGTGTCTCGCACTTGTGCTCTCTTCTTCTCGGCTGGGCGCCTTTTTATTTCCGTCGTCGTCTGTTGGCGGCACGCGTGCCATTCCGGGGCGGCTATTGTGTTTTATGTATATGTGTGTTTGGACTATTTATTCACAGCCCGAGCGCAATGTGCACTATAATCTCTCACTTCTCACTTAGTCGTGTGCCGACCGTCGGCGTTGACACTTTATGTTTGCGCTGTTGATGATGCGCACACGAAAAAGACACGTGCGGACGCGATTCAACTACCTACCTATCGCGAACGAATCGGTTATGGTGTGAAGCCATTAAGAGGGAATCCGGCGCCTGCCTTAATCGTCTCTTACTCGCGCGCCAAGCTCGGTCGGCAAAGACATTGAAATTATCTTGCTTAATGACTTATTTGCTTTCGTAATTTCTTTTGCGTGTTGCCGCCGCGCCGCCCGCCACAAATCGATCGGAAGATTTAACACTTAACACCGATTATCGATTCCAATCGCGGTGTGTTTACATATTTTTTTTCGTACGCCACGCGCCGTCGCAACATGTTGATTAATTATTTCGTTGTTTTTGTTGCGATCGAAGCAACGCAAACTTTTAAAACTTTGGGCGCACGCAGCGCCATGACTTGCACGACGTTCGACATCCTTTGTTTTTGCTACGGACTAAATGTGTACGTGCGCTGTCGCGCTTTAGCATATACAATGCGTGTTGGTAACGAAACTAAACGCGCGCTAGCGTGGTATAGTTTTTTTAGGCCAGGGACAATCGCGTCCGTAATAATAATAAGCGATTCCCAGGTATTGTTTCGGTTAGAAACTACTACGGTCCTGTCCACCACGCGAGTGTTTGAAAACTGCTTGCGCACTTTCGCGCGCGCGCACACGCTGGTTGGCGCGCCAGTTCGACAAAAGTTTCAAACTGAAAAATGCGTACATCATACTTGTTTCTCGGTAAACAAATATACGCCGGGCGTGCGTAATGTACTCTACTATGTGCGTCAAATTCAAGCGGCTGCCAGCACGGATATAGAGGCCAAATAACATAAAACGGGCGTAATAATATGACTGAGCCCAGTATATACTGGATGTATTTTCGACGCGGAGAACGGCGCGACGGAGCTCTGTGGAAGAGAAAATAAATGTGGAATATGCATAGGCCAGCGCAAGCGCCAAGGCTCACGAATCCCAGCCGGGGCCCCCAGAGCCACAGTGCGACGCGAGCACGAGCGCGACCGACGCTTGCGCGCTGCGAAGGCGACCGAGGAGATAAGAGAAATTCTACTGTGAACGCGCTCGCTCGCTCGCTCACTCCGTTCGTTCGGCCGTTGTGTTGTTAGCTGTGGCGCACAAGTGAACGAGCGCGCACGACGCCACACGAGCCGTCGCGCATGTATTTTTAGATTGTATCTAATAAAAGAAGGCCATAGAATGAACTTTTTCTTTCCGCGCGCGGCGCGCAGGAGAGCGAGCGCACGGCAACGGCAACGGCAACGAACGAGTTGTTTGCGCGCGTCGCTCACTCACTCGCTCGCGCCGTGCGCTGCCTACGTGCGTCGCGCGATTATTTCGACGTAGTCGACTGACTCTCAGCTGCGCGCGCTACTCACATCGCCTTCAAAGAAACTCTTGCTCATGGTTATAGCTTGCGCGTTGCGCTCGACGATCGGTGAGATAGTTCGGCGCGCGTTCTCTCGACGGGTTATAATACATACACACTACGCGCGTTTCTTCTGCATGCCATTCGGTTGGTTCTTGCGCCACGCACGGCCTATTCGTACGTAGGTTTTACTGGCCGTACGGCAATAGTAACGGCATTGCCCGCATGCTATTATATTCCGACTTCGACGTCGTCCTGCTGCTGCTGCTGCTCGACGATGTCGGATGTTCGCTGCCACCAGAGTTTCTCTCTGGCAGCAGCAGCAGCAGCAGCTAATGAGAGAGGATAAAAACCGCTGAATTGTCGGTTGCGAGGCGCGCGCGTGGAGAACGTATTCAGCGTGCGACGCAACTGCGCAGCAATATTCATCTAAAATGCATATTGCTATAAACTATGAAAATGTTGAATAGTAATATCAAATTGCAAATAACGCCCGAAACTCCGAAATTCTCATTATGTTCATTTCAAATTCTCGCTCTCTCATTGTTTTCGGTATTTTGAATTTCGAGCAAGCGGGGAGAATCGAGCCACGTGCTTTTTTTATGATATGCGCTTGCCTAGTTTGCGCGGGTGGTGGTGGTGGTGGTTATGCTGCCTACCCCTTGCCACCCCCGCGACAGTATTGATATCGTGCGAAGTGGGCGGAGCCCCCGGCCGGTGGTGGTGCGACGCATGCGCGCACGGCGGCGTTTTTGGTTCACGCAAAATTGTATTTCAGCCTGGTGGAGAAGAGGCGAGCGCCCGTTTTCCCGAAAAATTTTCGAAAAACTTTTCCCGAAGATGCCCGATGATATATATCCGCCGCACGCATTCGTATTCCGCGCGCGTGGTTCGTTCATTCGTTTCACTTTTTTTGCGCCCTCATCCTTCATCCTCCCTTCTCTCTGCCAGGGGGTAGTAGGACGCCCCCCGATCCGAGGGCGCGTGCGCGAAGTGGGGGAAGGGAAGGGGGGGGAGAGAAAATCGACGCCGATGGGGGATGGTAGGAATGGTGGGGATGTGACTAACGCTATTGGTGGCGTCACCATGGTAACGCACCTACACGAACAACCCCCGGCTGCCGCCACCGCCGCGCCGCCGCCGTCGACGACGGCAAAAACAAAATGCGGCACTTGATCCCAGATGAAAACGGCCCGCGCTGGCGCTGCTCCTCTCCCCCAGCAGCAGCAGCACCACACGTAATATCCCCCTCTTTTAATCTGGGTTCCACGTTTTTGCGCCGCTTGTTTTATGGCCATTTTTCACGACGCCTGATGGTGTTTTTTCCTCTTCTCCTTCTCACCGACGCCGCCGACGACGACCATCGTCGACGGGCGCCCCCAATGTTCATCACTCTGGCAGTCTCTTTGGTTCTGCAAGTTGGTAACACTGCTCCGGAGAGACGCAACCCCATCCAACCTTTCTACGCGCACGTACGCACGCCGCCTGCCTATGTATTATTTTTGGGGCCGTTTTGAACTTTGTTCTGGAGAGGAAATTAATGGAGAAAATTGCTTTCAACTTGCGCGCGCGCCCGCGTAATTTTCGGGGCAAACTCATCGGGATAAATTACAATGATTAATATTTGCAACATTCATATCCGTTTTTGTCTCCCCGATGCGATGTGTTTTGCAATCGACCACGTGCGAAAAATGCGGCCCACGTGAGAAGCGCACGTTTCATATATATGGTGTGTGCGCGCCGCACGTATTGTAGTACATAATCGGTACGTACGAACTTGGAAAAATCTTCTCGCGAGCGGCGTCGCACATAAAACGAGCGCGAGAGACATCGACGTCGACGTCGTCGTCGTCGTCGTCTGCTGTTGGGTGGCAGTCACAACGTCGGTCGCCCATTCAGAAATGCTCCCGTCATTGTGTGCACACGTCGTGTATCGCATCGCGCGGATAGAAAGTTGCGGATGAAGTTTCTCCCATATATGCATGCATATAAGCTCGCCGTTTATTTATGTGGGTGGCTGGAAACGCACCACCACCACCACCAATACAACCCCGGTTTTTCCTCTCTCGTGAGTTTTTATCACCCAGCGCGGGAAATTGTGAATGAACCAAACGGTCACATTTAAATCATTGCATACTCTTTCGATTACTAAACAACAAGCGCAATCAATTACCAGCGACACTTTTACATTTACACACACTCAAAAGAGTAGCAGTATTTTGTTGAGTGGTATGTAGATTTGTTGATAAACAATAAATATAAACGCGCACCTTTTATAAGCGCTCGAAATTAGAGTTCACGCACACATTTGCGCACGTCCGTCCCGTATTACGTGCGACTGCGTATTTATAGATACGCTTATACAATTTTTTACGATTATTATGATGTAGTGGAAGTTAATGAGTCGTAGTAAATATCATTTACGCGAGTGATTTCATTTGGTTAGCCGCCTGCTTGTGTGTGTGTGTACTTCATGAGTTATTACACATGTGTTATCGTAGGTCAGGCATCGTCAGTTCCGCGAGGTCCGTGACAGTTATTTATTTATTGTAATTCGGCTCGAAATTACATGAATGGAAACATTTTTCGCATAAATAAACATAAAATTATTCCGCGTTGCTCTCTTGCACGCGCACGGCGCACGGTGCGCATTCGCATTGGATTCGTATTGGATTATAATGTTGATATTGATATAAGCATCAAGTGCTATACGGTGTGGCAGGTAGTAAAAATGTGCGAATGTATTCCACATCCGTTCGCGACCCTATTATGCAATATCGAAGCGCTCATTAAAATAAAGGAATTGCATTCGCGCGCGCCATCGTAAATCATATTACTCATATCGATCAATGATCGCACGTATCGATTCGTTTCAACAACCTCACTGTCCGATGATTTATTAATTAGTATTATTATTATTATAGGTATGACTTAAGTGGGTTTTAATTGCGATAGGTAATGTTTATTAAGCTTGAAAAAAAAAGAGGTGAATATTTACAATGCATCTCGGTCTCTCCTCGCACACGGTTTGTAATAAGGATAAGTAGAAGTGGAATGGGGGAGGAAGCGCACATTTTGTTCGCGGGCACCCCATCCCCCTTCTCCTCCACCAGTATGGGGTATGATTTACAGATATAGCGTTCTCTCCCCGTCTCTTTCTCTGCCTTTGCGCGTCGTTCTTTTGGGCCCGTTTCTGTTTTACTGGGGATGAGGGTAGTGAATGTGTAAGTGTATGCTACCCTCCACCGCCTACAACTCCCCCATATAGCCAGCCGGCTGACGTGTCTGCCAGCCAGCATATATCCCAGGCAGAGCGCGGCGGCAGCGACGCGCGCAGCAGTGTGTGCGCACCCCCGGCCCTGTCGCACTGGGGTGCTCTCTCCTTTGCCACCAGCGCGCGTATCCCCCTCTTGCTCACTACCCTGGCCGCGGTCGGAATAGGGGCGCCGCTCTGCAACCCCCAGCGCTACAACACCACTCTCTCTCTACCTAGAAGCTGCGTACACTGTTCGTTTTATACCTATATGTATATAACTACTATGGGGCTGGGGTGCTTTCGTTCGTTCGTTCGTTGCAACTTCGTTTTTCTTCTGTTTCGCCGTCGCCGTACCTTCTGCTGCGCTTCAATGTGGACCCGACGATGTGTTTCGGGGTCCGTTCTCTCCTCTCGCGTTAATCCCCCGTATATGTGTGTTGTATTATTGTATGTTCCACGAACGGAGGGACTATTTTAGTTTTGAGTCATGATGAGATGATGTTCCGCGTAGAGAGGGAGAGACGACTGATGGGGGGGTGTTCCTCTACGTCCCAATTTGGGGAACCACAGAGGGAAATGGTTTTTTCTCCTTGCGCAATAATTGAAAATATGTATCAGTCCATTTATTGCGCTATAAATAATGAAATAATAGTGGCGCTTTGGGTGAAGCGAATAAATTTAAATAAACTCGCACGCGGTGCGCGGTTTAATAACCCCCGTGAATTAATTAGTGATGCTCTAACAGGTTGTTTGCTCTTTTTTTTTGTTTCGCGTTGCACTCGTCACTCGATGCACACTGAATGTGTTTGGTTTATTATGGAATCTGTAAAAACGCGCGTTTTTGCTAAATCCCATCATCTGTTATTGACTACGTTCTACAATTTTACCTTTACGTTTACAAAGGTAAACGTCGAAGATTATAAGTTCCTTTCCGTCATAAGGGGTAGTTTTTATGCACGTTTCTACCTGAGCGAGAGAACAAATGCCAGGTTTGGGGTTTGTTCGTGTTCTTTGGTACCCGCATACTTGGAAACGTGCCACGTACCAAGAAGGCTCCTTGGCTGCTCTTTCGCACCGTGTGCGGTAATTTCGAGCCCCTATTCTATGCGTACCTGCATTATATGATTCGGGGGACAGCGAGCGACTGTTACCAGCCTCAGGGTCAGAGTTTGAAAACTTTGCGACAACTTTTCGACGGAAAAATTTGCTACAGGAGCGTATCAAGCTCGATTTGTGGGCGATGCATGATATTTGTAAGTGTAGCGCGCGTGCGTGCTTGGCTCTTGCATACGTGCGCTGTTTGATACTTTTAAGCAGGATAGCCTTGAACGGTTTCTTAGGCGGCGGAGTGAGCGGCCTTGTGGTCACACACTGCATTGTACACGACTTAACTGAAATACGTTTCAACTCTTTGCACGACTGCTGTAGAAAGCGGCCGTTTATAAGTTTTGCAGAAACGCATACGAATTCAATCCACGCAAAAACACATCGAGATGATTTTTAGAAATAATTATAATTGGATTAGAAATTAATTTGGATTCCTATTTGACTCTTTGTTGTAGCATTGTGCCATGATGGGTCTACAAGCGACCACAGGAAAACGTAAGCTCGAAGCAGCAGCAGCACCCGGAGATTCGTCGCCAGCGAAGAACGGCCGTTGGGAGGCAGAGGATTGCATCGCGCGCCTGCAGGCGGTCGCCGTGCCGAGTGACGCGTGGAAAGCGGCCACGCTGCTGTCCGACGACTTTGAAGACGACGAGGATTTCGAGGACGACCTGTCCGACGACGACCGATGCGGTCCCAGCGTACCTGAGCCGGCGCGTTTCACGCAGCTGCAGCATCCGCAGCACCACGTGCCCCAGCAACAGCAGCAGCAGCAGCAGCAGCAACAAACGCAGCAGCATAACCATCATACCAACCATCATCATCATCACCACCACCACCATCACCAGCATCATCCGCCGCCGCAACCCCAAACGCCGTATCCGACGAACAATCGCTACCAGCAAACGAACGGCAGCGGCGGCGGAGGTGGTGGTGCCGCCGATTACTGGCAGTACTACCAGCCGCCGCAGCAGCAGACGATACGCTGCGAGGAAAACGGCAAATCGTATCTGGAGCTGGGCGCGTCGCCACCGCCACCACCACCGCCTCCACCCCAGCAGCCGGTGGTGCGTGCGCGTTGTTGCGACGGCCGCACGCGCTGGTGCCACGTGCCGTGCTACCGCCAGCGGCGACTCGCCGTCCTCAACCTCTCCATGTGCAAGCTGGCGCGTTACCGACAGTGCTCCGACCCGTCGTTGCGGCGCTCGGTGCTCATCTGCAACACGCTGCGGCGGCTGGAACGCGAGATGGAGTCGGAGCCGCCGGAGCCGAGTTATCCGCCGTTGCCCGAGCTGCCGGCGCCGGCGCGCCTCAATCCCGTGCCGCCCGCTGCCGCCGCCGAGCAGCAGCAGCAGCAGCAGCAGCAACAACAGCAACAACAACAGCAGCAGCAGCAGCAGCAGCCCGCCTACGAGCATAGCCTCCGCGAGATGACGTCGGCGTCAGGACGTGCGACACCCTTCCCACAGACGCCCGCCGCGGTGGCGGCCGCCGACGCAGACTCGGGTATTGGTGACGACGAAACGACGCGCCCCATCAACTGGGGCACGGTGCTCAGCCTGACGTCGCAGACGGACCTCGAGTCGCTGAACAATAACGAACTGTACGCCGAACTCGGCTTAACCAGTGACTTTGAGTGGAATAAAGTGGAGGCGGGTGGTGGCGGCGTTAACGGTGGTGGTATGATGCCGCGCGCCGAAAACGAGTGGGACGGCTTTATGCATGTGCTCGTCGGCAGTTCGTAGCGTTGTTTCACGTACTAGGAGGCGGAGAAGAAGAAGAAGAAGAAACAAGGAAACGCATTCGCATGCTGTGAATTAAATTGCCGAGGACATCTTCGATGCACCACCACCACCACCACCCTCCCTTAACGTACGCGCATCGGTTGTCAGTTATTATACAGTGTGCCGCAGTGCTACCCCATCGCTCAGGTTGTGATTAGCTAAAGACATTTTAGTGCAGCACCAGAATCCGTGCAGCTTAAGATTTAATATGATTGTTGACTATTTTTTATTTTTATAAAGTTTTTACCTAGCGATTGGTCCTTTGTATGCGCACGCGGGCGGGCGGACGGAAAGAGAAAGAGAGAGAGAGAGATTGTTGGGTGGCTTTGATATGATATTGAGTGAGAGAGTACTTAGCGCGGGGGCGTCCCCGACGGGTATTGTAGCCTCAAAGGATACAAACGTACTAGTAGGAAGGACATGCGCCCGAAGAGATCTCGCACGAATTTACACACACGCACACAAAACACCCTCCCATAAATCAGAATCGGAACGGAAGACGCGAGGAGGAGCAAAATTCAAATCGAAACAAAGAAACGGTTGACACACAGTGCACATGATGATCTCCATCGCTCAATACGGCGCTCAAATTTGATTGAGTTTGTACTACAGTTGATACTACAGTTAATTATTTAAAAGCAAACCGCGACACACACAAAAAAACGCAGTAATTGAATTTAATAATGGAATTATTATTATTTTCGTGTTACTTGACCCGTTTTGGGCATTCCTCCTGTACATATTATATAAAAATATATATGATGGAATATTCTTGTACAGCCACACACAAAGGAATAAAACATTTGATGAATAAGTGTATATATGTAAATAAGAGTTTCTAATTAGGCTAACATAACAAAATATGTATATAATTAATTCATATATCTATATATGAGTAAATATATATTATATAAAATTATATATGTTACATACGCATATATATATTTTAAATTGTGTGACTTGCAAAACACAGTTGGCAATATCTATCTCCAAGTTGAAGACAAGTTGAAGACAAACACAAAATTCAATTCGGTTGCGGAATCGATAAAGCAGGGCGCGCAGAATCATACCGTGGAATGAAAGGAAAGACATTGCGCAGAACATCCATCGTACGTAATTGCAATAATTAGAGACGAATTGAACCATACATATTTTCTCGCCGAAATAATACAGAGAAGAACAGAGAACAGAGGAGGGTAAAATCGCGCGACATCCATGTTACAAACACGAAGAAGAAAAAAAAAATAACAAGCTGGAGCATTCCTGCGTACTATACCGAAATTTGAACACGTTGCAGCCCCATTCATCACGTTCAATGTTTTCGTTTCTCCCTTTTTTTGCCACGAATTTTTCATTGATGAATTTCGATCAACCGATATAAATTCATTTCGACGCTCGCACACGGGACGGTGTTATACAACCGAACGCGGGCCCGCTTATCACGTTACGATTATTTATAGAATGAAACATCGCACCATGGTTTATAATAATACAGAAAAGAGAAAACAAAGCAACCATTTTCGAGTGCATAAGATGACGAATTCTGCTAATCATGAGTAATATGAATAATCGCAACCGTTATCAGAATAATTCGAAATTAAGAGATTGCTCAGGATATCAAACATCGCCCGAAGAATTGATAATCATCGGTTACTCAATGTTGTTGAGGCATGTGGCAATGGGCATTCATAATTAATTTCGTTGCGATTGTTCGGGAAAAAGTTGCCCGCTCGGTGTATAATTAGGGCATAAATTATTCGTGCATTCATTTTCATCCCTCCATTCCGTGATTAGTTGTGTTGGGCGCCAAGATTACTACGTGTATATTGCGCGGCGCCCCGCGGATAGTCAAATAATCAATCAAGTCCTTGCGGCGCGCATAACACAACAAAAACGTGTTTAATTTTGCGTATGGTACACGCACACACACACACACACACACTGCTGCTGCGCATCTAGTCCAACAAAACGGCCGTTTTTTAATTTTTGCTAAGAAGTATACTGAGCCAGTATTATTGCAAATTCACTAGCGAAACCGAGCGTGAAGTGTGTATGCGAAAAATATGAGAATGATACTTGTTCGTACCGTCCTTTTATGATACATTATTACAAATAAAATTTAAAAATAAACCTAAAAAGTACTTCTTTGATAAACGCAAACCATAAATGGCTACTTGAAAGAAATCATACACGTTAATTACGTAAAGCTAGCAAAAGTTTGATGATATATTTATATTTTATTTTCTTACACCGTGGAACATTTATTTGATTGAAGATAACGCGGGTGAGATTATTTTCAGTTCGATTTCGATTTCTTTCAGCCGGTGGTGTTATGTAAATCAAAAAAGTAACCGAATGGCTATAATTTTTTTAAAAATCAATAATAACCCTTTTCAATGGATGGAAAGAATAATAGCGCATCATAGTTTTTAACTGAAATAATCATGAGGGCACAATTACCTAAATACTGTTAAATACTCTTTGACAGAATGACAACTGAATAATTATAAACAAAACGCAAGCAACTTCAATTCGATGATAAGAGAGCGAGAGAAATGTGTGAGATTGCAAACATGTTGTACTACTTCATATACCTAAAACTAATTCGTTGGAATTGCAATTTTATTACTTATAATCATAATTCGATTTTATATATAGGCAAATGAGAATTACATAACGAAATTTACTGTACTTACAAAGGACAAAAAGGCGGAAATCAACCAAGTTATAATCGTCAAACGAAAATTCAAAGAAATGAAAATGGAAAGAAAACTGAAGCAAGATGAATAATAAAATTTAAATAGAAGTAAAACGAAACAATGTTTGAAACCACAAGGCAATCAATATTATACAGTTTTTAACAAAAAGAGAAGAAAACTATTGAGAAATCGTGTAAGTAACAAAATTAATAATATGTAATCATTACTCATTGAGAAGCAAACAAGAAACATTTTGATGGAAAGGTATAAGTTAAATAAAAGAATGCTGTGTTTTATTCTAAAATATAAATATATACTATCAGCACAGATGAAAGAATAATAAATTTAATATTTTGATAAGATTGCAATAAGAAGACAACAAAAAACTTGGAAGGAAATACACACAGCAAACACATGCGCATAATTGGATAATTATTTCGATTCGGATTTCGTGCTTATTTGACGCTTCGATTTTTACCGGGAGGAGGAAAGAGTTGATGATGATGATGATGATGATGTAATGATATTACTGCGAGATAGTTGCGTCTCGATTCTGACAATGAAGAAAAATGTACAAAAATTTACTAATTTAATACGTATTACGGTGTGCAGTTGCATTCGGCAAAAGGGCAGCTAAATTGGCGCAAAACAACCGTAAAAGAAAACAACGACTAAACTAAATTATAAACTAAATTAAATTAAAACTAAACAAATATGTTTACTCTATCCTATTATGTGAATACGATTAGTTAATTTTGTAATGCAACTTAAAACTGATAATAATTATTAAGTAAAACAAAATATACAGCAATGCGAACAAAAATGTAGCTGAAGGGCGCGCGCGAGAAGAGCTCGGTAAAAATCGAATGGATTTTCGTTGATCAAATTGAGGCAAATTTGATGACACCTTATATGATAAGAGGAGGACGAAGATGAAGAAAAGGGCAAGAAGAATATGGCTGATGCCACATTGTGTATTAAAGAAATTATATGGGAGAAGACGAACGGGAATTGGAAGTAAAGTAAAAATATACTTGTACTTATGTACTCGTAACACATCGAGGTGATGTCAATAAGATGAAAACATTACGTACAACACTAATTGTGTGCAAGTAAAATGTGATATCATGTAATATGTTAGTGTTAAAAATAAATCGGTATATATGCATATTATTCATTCGTTTCGTTGAAATATTCAATTTCCTACTCCTTTCTTTCATGACCGATCAATTTAATTTGAAATTGCAACGGTGCTAAAGTCAAGTAGGGATTTAATTCAGTTCGTGGAGATTTTTCTACTCCTTGAATCTAGGCAAATTTTTACCCATGTTGCGCTTTTAACCTAACTTTTTTCATTTCACGTGTTTACACTTGTGAAGCTTTTTAAATATTTCCTTGAAGTTATTATTAATTAATTGTGCATTAGTTTCATCGACTTTTCGCTGCGATGAAGTACAAGAAAGTCATGAAGAAATCTGGTGGCCGGCCGAGTGGTGGCAAGAACTTTAAAAAACGTCCGCAAAACAAGCAGTCGAAATTTCGACCTCCACGAAAAGTTTACAGTTTAGCAAACGCGGGTAAAAACTCTGGCAAAAAACGTAAAACCGATGACCGTGGTAGTTATGGATCGAGGGCAAAACGTGAGAAAGAAGAACCCCAACATGAAGAAGAGGAGGAAGAATTGGAACAAGCTGCAAGTGAAGAAGAAGAAGAGGATTCTCCTGACAACTTGCAACAATTGTTAGGAACATTCAAAAGTATAAAATCCTCTGCTTTTGATGCCATTGATAGTGAGAGTGATACTGAGGAGGAATCTGATGATTTATCAAGTGAAGAGGAAGAAATTGACGCTGAAGATGATAACAATGATGAAAAACAGGAGGAATCTACACAGAATAAAGGTAAATTGTAAGAAAGCTATTAAAATATGTAAAAATAAATGTCATTGATTTGTTATAGATATATCAAATCCTGAGGAAGAAGAAGAAATAGAAATTCAGTTAGTTAATGAAGAAGATGAATCAATCAATGATAGTATTGATGACCCATTCGTTAGACATTGCCTCTACGATATTAATGATAGTTTATTAAATTCTGTACAAAGCACACCACCTATTGTTGATGTACATCAAGAAATCTGGCCAGAATTGGGTAAATTGTACATTCAAATTCCAAAATGTGATAAACTACCTGAATCAGACAATGTCCAAATTTCTACCTTGATTGAGAAAAAGATTTATGCTCCAGGTGGAATGTGCCCTTCCCGAATATTCGCTCTTAAAAATAATTTAGAGGATTTGCACATAAAACCACAAATTGCTAAAAATGCGCAGAAAGCAAATAAAGTTTTGCCACCAGATTCTGGTGCGAAATTACCGTTCAATACTTTACAAGCCGAACTGTTTTCAATTGCCAACAACTATCAGGACTTGTATTATCCCCATAGAAGTTTTGATAATGCCGAATCAATTAGATTTGTTTACTCTTTACACACAATGAATCATATTATGAAGACTAGATTAAAAGTTATACATCATAACGCACGCTTGACGAACAAGGACGACGTTCCGGATGACTTTCGCGATCAGGGTCTCACGAGACCCAAGGTCTTAATAATCGTTCCATTCCGCGATGCCGCCTACAAAGTCATCACCTTCTTAATCGACATTCTCATCGAGCAGAACAAGGGCAATGTGATGAATCGGAACCGATTCGAGGAGGAATTCACCGGGGGCGAATTAATTATGCCGAAAAAGAATCCCAAGCCCGAAGACTACGAGTTGTTATTCAGCGGAAACTCCAATGACGATTTCAAAATTGGAATCACTGTGACGAAGAAATCGTTAAAAGTAATTTCGATCATTGTGAACTGTTGCCGTTGCCAATATTCTAATTGTTTCTTTTTGTTATATAGCTGTATGCCGATTTTTATTCATCTGATATAATAATTGCATCGCCTTTGGGTTTACGGCCAATAATCGGCGCCGAGGGTGAACCGGAAAGGGATTACGACTTTCTCGCATCGATTGAGCTACTCATTCTCGATCAGGCGGAAATATTCCTGATGCAGAATTGGGATCATTTGCTGCATATTTTCAAACACTTGCATTTGCAACCGAAAGACTCACACGGGACTGATTTCTCTCGCGTGCGACATTGGAGTTTGAACGGTTGGGCGAAATACTATCGTCAAACACTGATCTTCTCATCTGTTCAGTTGCCGGAAATCAATTCGATTTTCAACAAACAATGCTGGAATTACGCGGGCAAAGTGCGCGTTTCCAATCCTGTTCGAATGGGCGCTATTCGTCAGGTGTACGTGCAAATGCCGCATGTATATCATAAGTTTAACGTGGCGACAAGTGCTGATGCATTGGAGGCGAGATTTCAATTCTTCATCAATAAAATTCTACCGCAGCAACGCGATACTTTGATGAAGCAAACAATGATCTACGTACCGAATTATTTCGATTATGTGCGGTTGCGCAACTATTTTAAAAAGGAGGATATTGGATTTGTTCAAATTTGCGAATATTCTAAGGTAATAACCATGAAAGTCTGGAGCTAGTATCATTTACGTTGTTTATCTTTTTTTAGGATGCGAAGATCGCGAGAGCTCGTGATATGTTCTTTCATGGCGATGCCCATTTTATGCTTTACACTGAACGCTATCATTTCTTTAATAGGAAATCAATTAAGGGTATTCGACATTTGATTTTCTATCAGTTGCCATCATTTCCGCATTTCTATTATGAAATGTGCAATCTTATGCAGGTATAACAATATTTCCATCGTGAGTAGCCTACAGGAATAATTTTGCTCAATTTGCAGGAAGCAAACATGAACAAAAAGATCGGAAACACATCCAATATGTCTGTGAGCATTCTCTATTGCAAATACGATGTGCAACAATTAGCTGCAGCCGTCGGCACCGAGCGCGCTGCAAAAATGGTGCAATCCGATCGATCAGTGCACATGTTAATCACCGATTAACCAATTATAAAATTACAAAGCACTCTTTATATTATATTATTTATTTGTAAACACTACAAAACAAATGTAATATAATATGGACATTCGGACTGGTTTTGGTTTTAATTCTATTTTTGTTGGTTTTTCGTTTCTTAATTAAACTGCAGGTATATCTGTCTTTTATACGATGTATATATGTAGTTATATTGTCTTCATTGAATGCGCTACCAGTGTAAAATCTTCATCGGGTAAATGCTTGGTCGCCGGAAGGTTTGCGAATTGTTTTCTGTTTTCGAATAATAAAATTTCACTATGTTTATAATTCGCCTAAGAATCTTACACTTCATATTTGGTAATTGCATAATTACGTTTTGTTATCGTTAGGGTTAGTTTAAAATTGCCTAGCAAAAAGCTTCAAACAAAGAATTCAACAAGTCCCTCGCCGAATCGAATCAGTAACATTTAAATAGTTCATTCTCGCCAACATTTCCTTCGCCCTCTGTTCCAAACTCTTCCGTAACATTCCTAACGTAGGTATTTCTATGTTAATTACATTTCCAATCAGATTTGTTTAGTGGTACGTACTTGCTATATGTTTGAAACTTAAACTGATTCGAAAAATATGCGCCTACGCCGTTGAATTAGAGATGTGGCTGCCCGTTTAGTGATTAATGCCCAATTAATTAGATATTACACATTCAGATATAATACGTTTCTAGGTTTAGACGGTTGGTGTATTGTTAAGAAGTTTAGCAATATCAGCTATCGACTACTTTCTCGTATACGACAATTAATTGTATCTGAGAAAGGTGATTAGTTATCAGTATTTGTAATAACATCGAGTGAGAAACATGGCTAAAAACTGGATTCCACCGACCGATGATGCAAGCGAGCCAAGCCAAGAAGTACTGCGCCTCGCACTGCCTTGACATTACAAAATTGTGATTGAAAATGTAAGTAATGTATATCCACACAGCCTGAATAACGCCTCTTCGTATTGTTTCATGCAAAATGCAACGTCATGAAAATGAGGGGAAGACGAGTCAACCAAAAGTAGTAATATTGCATGAACAATTCACCATCATTTCACCAACGTTGTTGTTATTAACTTCTTTCAACTTCTTAATTCAAATTGACTTTATAACAAACGCAAAATGTAACTGCACTCAACACAAATCAAACCGAGTATTTTGATCAACTCATTAGTACACGTTTTTCGCTACTGTGTTAGTTAGATATTTGTTATATTATCTTATAGTTTTTCGTATCTCTATATGTAGGAAGGTATAAGAATTCCTTGCCGCCGTTGGTTTGGTTTTGAAGTTTATACAGGTGCATTATTTTGATTGATGTTTTCTCCGTATTCTCCGTATGCTGATTGTAAGTATTCGTCGCCACAAGAACGCAATGAATTGACTGATGATTAGCGCGAGGATTGCAATTTGGACCAATTTTAGTCTTGCGTCTCATGGCGTGCGATTGATGATAATAAACACACTCAACACTCATGATTTGTATATGAAACACCTCTCCACACCGCTCTGTTTCCTGCTTCTCGTCTAATAGCAACCTGCCG
>JARJDR010012052.1:0-14473 GCA_030264135.1 Myllaena sp. GC000078 | reverse complement strand
GGCGTCTAATGCGCAAAGAATGAGAGAGACGAAGAGAGAACGAAAGCAGGCGCAACGCCTTGCTCCCGTATGCATACGCGTATGGTGTACGGTGGACGTTTCAACGAAATTGGTCCCCATCCCAGGCGCGCCCAAGAATGTTCTCACATTAAAAACGTGTGCAAATGTGAACAATACATATTTAATTTCGTTCCGGTTGAAATTGATCAAGACAATATTGAAGATGATTCGTTCGTCATCTTCTTTGGCATTGCGTAAGCTTTAAGACAATGGATGCGTATTTGGCTTAATGTATTCTTGCGTATTTATCTAAACCCATATAAATAAAAGCAACAAAGTTTCATCAGTGGTTTTGATCAGTACGCAAATGAAAAAGAATTGCAATGGTGTGAATTTTGAATTCCAATTAGACGAAAGGCATTCAATAAAATGTTGGCTCAGGTTATGTTATAATTTCAATTTATATGCATTACATTACTGATTACTATATTCTTACTCTTGCAATCTTATTTATATAACTATCATACTTCTTGTGCTGCTTGGAAAAATTATCGATCAGATACAGTAATAATACGCATTGAAAAAGAAAACAAAACCGAAATATGCAATAAAATCTCTGAATAACATATTCAAATGTCAGCATACGCTGTTTCTAGCTTGTTTATTCAATCTATTTTGGTCTTTTATTGCTTTGTTAGTGAAAGACATTTTCTGTTGCAAAATGCCGCTGAATCACGGGTAATTTTAAAATTTCAATTTTGCCGTTGCATAGCTTTTTAATAATGAGACTGATTTTCCTCTGCGATAGATTTTTAATTTTGTATGGTATTGAGGTGATCAATATATATTTGAATTTGATTACATCCGTTTTGAGCACGTTTTGCGACCGCGCGCAAGGTCGAAACAAGACTTTGCTCTTTCTTGCTTGCTTTTTTTCACACGCTTGTTTTTTATATCGCGCTTGAGATTTATTAACTTTTTCATCATGTCGACATTAATTAAGGTTTCTCCTTCTTTCTCTCTTATATATTAGGATATAATATTTCACCTGGAGTTTCAAATTCTTGATTTAAGACTGATTATATTTCTAATGGGCACTTTTCTAGTAATTAACCTGTAATTTTGTTAATCTAGACTGATTAGGAGGTATGTACTTACATGGAAGTGGCTATTACCTACTTTAAAGGTCCTGGAATAAATCCTAGGACTTTTCAGAATTTTTTTTGAATCATTAACGTTTTCTATTTTTGTTAATAATCCTCATGGCTTGTTTGCGATATTACCTACCATACATCGCTAGTTTGACTCTTGAGGTTCATCTCAACAACGTCTAGCATTTGAGCGTTTCCGTATTGGTGTAGATTTAAGCCGCCTGCGGATGGTGTCGATGAAGACGCGGTGTTGGTGTTGGTGTTGTTGCCATAACTGTAGTTTCAACTTGCGTCGGCGGCGTTATTCGTGGCGGACGTGTTCGTCTTCGTTGGCGATGCGCGCGGTCTTTAAAATAAATACGACGAACTTCGACGGCGTGACCGCCGAGGTGCGAATATAGGTGAAACGTGACGCGGTCCTTCGTTGAAATTTTCTTCACTGAACTTTGAAACACGTATGCGCAAATGATCTGTGCGATCGTATTGTTACTAAAGTATGTGAAGTTCACATCAAAACTTTTTATGTTGTCAATTCAAATAGCTTCCGTTTTCTTTACCTCAAGATAGTCTTGGTAGTATTTAGTCCTTTAAATAATTAAAATTTATCAATTAACAATGTTTAAGGTGAAGCGGGTAAGATCGCAACGTGCGCTCTAATATTATTGGTTATAATCTCGATTTTTGTGCTAAATTTTGGTATGTATGAAGAAAAATGGTTATACTTTATGCTCAAGAAAGAAATTCTATTGAATATTTGATATTTTCTAGGAAATCTTGCCGGGAAAGATCGCAACATAATGCTCAACTTATGGCGCGGCCGTCGTCCGCATGAAATTATTGAAATATGTATAACTTTGAAATTAAATCACATCATTTAACCGTGTAAAAAGCATTTTGTAAATGACAACAGCTGAATTTAGAGTTGGCATCGTAATGTGAGAATATAGCTTTTAATTAGTTTTAATTGACCGCTCCATTCGATCTTTCCCCATTCACCGGAGGCGTTCGCATCACCTGTCACGTCTTTTTAATCTGTGAATAAAGGTACTCTATTCAATTTAAATTGTGATTTCTGTTAGTGGAAATTATAGAGAATGAACAGCACTTTATGACAACGCCAAGTTGGGGCAAATATTTCAAACATAATAAAAAACCTATAATGTTATAGTTGAACTTAGCAAAAACCGCTTCAATATTATCCCCACTCCACATTAACAGTGTTTACTTAAAAGGGTTTACTTAATTAAAAATTGTTGTAATTTTTTGCCGCGAGGTGACTATAGTAGTACCGTTTTAACAATAGAGTTGTTACTGAGTAAGCAACTCATTTATTCCTTGTTTTTTTTTTTGCATTGCCAGAGAATTGTGACTAAACTGTATGCGTATTTGTTCAGTGTTTTGTATATGCATTCGGTATAGAACATACCAACGATTATAGCGTGTGTTTGCGCTATGAAATGCGTTTTGCGTTTCGCGGTTCGCTGTTCGCACTTTCCATTATCGTATATTCCGTCACACATATGCGTTTATACGTGGTCGTGCGAAAAGTAACGACTCGCCTTGTCGCGGTACATACTGCAAAACTTCCTATCTATGTGTACTTCTGCAGCGTGCTCGTATTATTTACTATAAAATACGAGGATGTGTGTGCACCTATATTATGTACGTGTTGGTTATTTATCGGCTTACTTACTTTCATTATGTATGACTCGATGCGGTCGTAAAATAGTTGGAAACGATTGCTTGCATTATTTATTAATCGGTTTTTGGCGCAATACTACCCGTAACATTTCTCCAAAACCTCTAAAACTTATCAACTTTAGCTAATCTCAAAAACATAGACTAAACAGTGCTTTAATTTTTTAAATTGAAACAGTTTAGATTAACATTTATGCAACAATACACAATGCACTCATTTATTTACATTTACATACTCGCACATTTGCGCCGTGTGCAATTTGTTGTTGAGCAATCCATTCATTCTCTTGCCTTTATCCAATTCTACAAGCACGAAATTCACCTAAAACAGCGCAGAGAAGGGATAGCATAATAAACTTGTCGTTAGTTGTGTCTCTCATTTGATTTCTGTGCAACTGTGCGTATCCTCCTGCTTCCTTTCATCATACCTGGTTGGTAGGATGGATGATGGGTAGCTGGACATCGGCATAATGTCATTTGACGACGTGCTGGAGCTGGACATGAACGTGCAGCTTGTCGGAATGTCACGGTTCAATGCATTGCGTTATTACGTACGCCGGAGTCAATTTAAACATGCTCTGTGTTGCTGCCCTACATGCCAGTTGCCAATGACTGAATGCCATGCGAAAAGTGGTGGACAATTCAATAGAGGAAAAAAATTGTCGACCGGCTTCAAATTGCTTTTGAATTCAGTTTCTGATCGGCTGCTATTCGTATCGTTATTATCATCATCCTACATGACATAAACAATATCCGAAGGAAAATTAATTTCGAAGTTATTTGTTAATCAGATGTCTCGAAAGAAATATGTGCTTGGTTGGATTATGATTAATTTGTGTCTTGCGATCGATGCTAATATTGACTCCGGTTTTCTATTTGCAGTGAGCACGAAGAAGAAATTCTGGAACCCGCGGAAATGGTTTAAGCGGAAAAGCAATAAGGTGGTCGAGGAGGCGCCGCCCAATGGAGGGCTGGTGGAAACCAACCATGCCCTGCGCAGTCGTTCGACAAGCGAGCTGTCTGTTGCCGAGGAGCAAACCAGACGAAGGTGAGTCTCTTTTAATTACTTACTCATTGCATGGTGTTTGCTATAAGTAAATATGATTGGGTGTAGGAGTGGAACACCGATGCACCCCGGCCTCAGCGTGTCGCACGACAGCGTCTTTCACTCGCCGCACTCCGGCTCCGAGCTGGACCTGGAGGCGGCGCAGAGCTCGTCGTCGCTCTCCATCAGCCATCACCATCAGCCCGCGCAGCCCGATATTAGATTACAGGTATGTGCGTGACACGCTTTTCTATTCCATCTTATTAAAAAATTCCTCAAGAATTTGATGAGATGTTTTTTTTTCTCAAATTTTAATAAACCTTTAAAATTGTATATTGTGAATCGAATCGAATTTCGCACTGTGGTGTATTTGTCCGAGTATAGCGTGGCCTTGGCGGCATACGGGCGATTATCGCAATTAAAATCGCTGATTTGCCACGCGCATTCTCGGCCGACAATGTCAATTTGCGGGCTTCCCAAGAAGAAACGCTGCAAAAGCATACACATTCTTACGTGCGACACCGTACGTTCGACCTCCGCGCGCATTTTTGCCTTTTACACATCGCTTTTTGTGTTCTCGACGGCGACAGCGTTCAAGTATAAATAAATAAAAAAGGTATGGCCGTCGCCGAGTATATCTTCATTTGGGACGCGATGCGTGTATATCATAGTTTGCTCTCGACGCAGCATCCGGATGTATATGGACGACATGGGGTTTCAACTTTGAAATGCGTCGCGACACTTTTTCAGCGATACATCTCTATTATAACATTATCTCTGTAAAATTCGTTTAATTTTTTATTTAAAACTCAAGAAATTATTAATTTCTTATGTGGAGGTTCATAGAGATAATATTTGTGTTTTTATTGATATTTGTTTCTTCTTCTTTTCGTGTAAAGCATAATTCATGCTATCGCTCCGGTGTGAGCAACAAAAGTCGAGAGATGAAATAATGCAATAGGCACGAAGCCAACCGGAATATAATCGTGTATTATAGATGAAAATGACGGATCGGTTGATCGTGATGCTTTTGAAATATTTATGTGTCTGCATTGCCCCACGGCCTTCCTCTGTACTACTACTACTTCTACTAGTCTGTAGTACCGGCAGTTTTTGATAGATTTCGAATAGATGTTGTTCGTTCGTATGGTTCGGTTCAACTTTGTAGGTAATTGGATGGCGTCGAATTAAAACCGTTCGTTGGTTTGTTTCTTCGTTCATTCGCTCGTTGGCCGCCCATATTTGGAAGTTTCGCTTTTTTGCTGGCCCGTTCGCGTGTCTACCCATCGTTTATGCTTTCATGTGTTTGATTTAGGTCCTGATGATATTCATCTATCGCATTGTAATTAAAATGAATTATTAACATCGCGCATTTGTTCGATTTGCTCTAAATTTGCATTCAGAATAATAGTATTATAGGGTGAACTGGGGTAGAAGGCACCTCGTTAGTTATAGCTAAATCATCAGTGCTACATTCTACCCCTTAGTTTTAAAAAAATGATAAACAATTGGGATAAAATTGGTCAATATCGATCCAATTATTTATTATTTTGTCTTGATTAATATTATTAGTAATAGCAATTAATACACGATTGTTTTGTTGTATTTATGCATATATTAATGCTGATATTTAGCGCATGAGTATTGATTTAAGTGTTTTTTGTATGTAGACTGCTACCAAGGTATTGTCATACGCGAAACATACATCTATTGAACTCGTATAGGTTTAGTTGCTTGCCACACGAAGGGATAATAACCGGCAGGAGTACATGTGTGGCAGGACACTGAACCTGGGAATGGATCGAAGTGCCAAAGCACTCGAACCACATCGGTATAGTTCACCCCTAATGATTCCACATTTTGGCGTACTATCGATGCAATTCCATAAACATTCATTTGTAACTAATCTTTTTCTGATTAATACCATTCCGTTTTATCGTCGATAAGGTTTTTAAGGTCAGAACGAGTATTAGTTCCGATTTCCAAATAATATGACAATATCTCTAATCTTTGGTGATATCCGGGAAACAAATAACGCCGCAATGAATCACTCACACCCACGATCCGCGAAAAAAAAACCATAACATTAAATTTTCATGAGACCACAATTGCTTATCATGGCGCGGGGCAAGCGCACACGCCTTAAACGATAACACCGAACTTTCCGCTTTAATTCCATGTGGCAGTCGATACAAACGGAGGCTATAACATTAAATTCGCCGGTATTATTATTAGTATTTTATAGATTAGTACAAGTTATGACTTGTACTCACACTGGTTCGGGTATCGACAGTGGTTCACATTAAATGTAATAATTACTCGTAGCAAACATTACGCATTGCAATGCGGTGGTGTTCGCAGGTGCTTACGTCGCGTAATTTAAATATTTGTAATTTGATTAATTTGCAACACATTTACCTCAGCGCTGTGTGGCGCGTTTGCGCATTCGTTCGACCGTGTGTGCGCGCGCCGATCAACATGCATCTAGCATTTAAATAGTTAACGCGAGCATAAATTTACGTTTTGAATCGGGGAAAAGTTGCTGCATTTGTTCGCGTGTTATCTATCGGCGCATGGCAGTGCTTCGCCGGCTGTTTTCCTGTGAGCTTCAATAAATAATGCCTTAGTGATAACTCCGCCACCGCGCAACGTGCACAAAGGAATCTCACTCCGTAAATGATTTGCGTGCAATCGTGATGGGTTGGTGCTGCGCGTGTTGGTGTTGTTGCGGTAAGCAGGAGCGCGAGGATCGCGACGAGGAGAATGTGAACATCCTGCGTGTCACCCAACGCCACGATATCGATGATTATTACAAGCCGACTAGTCCCGGAATTCCTGTGAGTTATTATTGTGCGGGGGGTCCGTCAAGAAATTTTCAAGTGCCCTGCGATAACACGTGATAAATGTCATGCGTATGTCCATTTAATGACCTTATATAGAAGTGTTTTAATTCCGACTCGCTTTTATTGAGTCATACACATTCGAACCGGTCCGGTCGCGCAACACAATCTGTCGTGCGTGCGTGCGGCTAGTGTCGCATTGCGTGTATGTATTTATACACTGGTTTTGGTTGTAATTGCACTTTCGTTGAATTCCTAAACAATGCGATAAGTAACTGTTTGCATATAGACACATATCCAATATGCTTGATTAAACTACTTACTTATTTCATTAGTGTTTGTTGGTTCAGTTGTGTTCAGTGAGTCTGAGAGAATGACGATTGGTTATGAAAATAATTCTATGTAATTTTTCAAATCATTCCAAGGTATTTACTCGCTTTAATTGGACGTCTATGTATCTATCTATGTTTATTTAGATTCTTAATTCATCGATTAGTTCGTCGGTTGTAAACGTAAACCAATTAGTTTTTTATTCGTAGAACACAGGTTGTATGTATGAGGAAGAGGAAAGACGAGCATAATCGCAATCACAGAACGATTAATGTGAAACGCGTTCCAATTATTAACGATACTAATCGTTCGTAACGGCGCATTGTTTATTTTTTATTACGCGTTCGCTGTATTTCCGTTTTTCCTGTTTACCATTTCCTCTTTTTACTGGTAATGTTTCTGATTGATTTTCTTGGTTTTTTTTTTGTAGACTGAGCTAATCGAAAGACTGAGACAGCGTCGCGGTGACACCAGCGAGGACGATGAGGGCCTGCCGCACAGCCCCTGCAATTCGCCGACAACCACCGAAGGACACTTGGATAAGTCACATCATAAGGTATGCAATACATCTATTATACTTCCTTTCTCGCGATGCTGCCTATTCATGTTGATGATGATGGCGATGATGATAGGAGGATAGTACCGATCCGCCAGCAAAGTTAGTTGTCGGTCAATTCTTTACACAGACGATGCGAGGAAGTTTTAAGCGAAGCGATATAACTGTACATTTACTGCTTGTGCCCGTTGGGCGCTTTGATTCGTCTTCTCGCGAGCGCGATGAGCACAAGAGCTTGGAGATATCTTCACAATTTCGTTTCTTTGTGTTGTACGAGTAAAGTTTGTGATGATGGGGTTCGCGGTTAGTAGGTTCAACCATTATCGACTTCAAATTCAAATGGGACGGACGTCATTCCATCGAAATGTGCTTGAAATTGAGAGTGTGGTTTATTTTCGAAACTCGAAACGAATCTATTTGATTTTTTGCCTATAAGTATTCAATTCGATAGGGGGTATGAGGAGGTATTCCATTTCTTTTGTTCGAGTGGAGGATATCGATTGCTGCTTGCATTCCAATTTCGCAGCGCACTTTCCAGCCTTGGCTGTTTTGCGATATCATTTCATGGGCGATTAGGTTTCCCTTCGAGCAGTATAAATAGAAATAAATGTAATAATACCAATGCGCAAGTACTATGTACTAAAGTATTGATATTGAATCCGTATCAATGCATAATAGTAGTTGGATGGATGGGTGATTTACATAATACACTGCTATTTGAATCAATTTCAATTTTTTATTTATTTCATTTGCTTTACGATTAATTTGCAGTAGCTAATGAGTCTTGAACGTTAAATCCTATTGCGATTTGCCAAGAACTAACTCATCGCACACCTGACATTTTCTCTTCATTCATCCGTTCTACCTACCTACTCGGTGTGTCTGTCTTCAGTGCTGTTCTTCGATAGGCGCTCTAGTTGCGTTGTATAATTTATCGACGTCGATGAGTTTTCCTCCCAGGTGCACACTATAGTCGCTCGCTAATTCGTTTGCATCGCCTGCAAAACACAGATAATGCCTCTTTCTGTAATCTTTACTGCACTCTGCGAAGAAATAAATTTCGTTAAGTTTTCTATCAAGTTATTTATAAACTTGTAGATTGCCTTATCTGCTCTATGCCTAGAGGTTGAGTGTTTGCATTCAAAGGTGCGTGGGAGGAAAATAATGTAAGAAAAGCCATAAAGTTTTCACCTTTAGAAAGACGATTTTTAATGGATCGCCGTAACCTAATTAGATTTCCTTTTACGAGCTCGCGACAAACACCACCGAGTGCGCAGCAGGTGTTATCCTGAAACTGAAAGGTCACCATCGTAAACACAAAAATTAGTTTATCACCACACCAACACCTACTAAAACAACAACAACAACAAGGTCTCGTTTGGTGTTAATTGCGTAACGCTGGCGGTTCTTCCATGGTCGGATTTAACATTGGCAGACTACGAGCGCATGGAATCAGTCCACTGCTCAACATGAACAATATGACAATGCCAGCCAGGCGCTTGATGCTTGATGATGATGATGACAAAATGTGAAAGTTATTGTTTTGGTTTCTAAATAATTTCCCATGCTCACGCCGCCGCCACCGCCACCGCCACCGCCGTTGCGCACATGCGACTGAGTGAGTGAAACCGCCGCCGAAGAAACATTGTTTCAATGCGCGGATTGTGTCGAATGCCGCAAATGATTGTCGTTTGTTTCGAATGTACTTTACCATGTGATCTATTGCGCTCTTGCACTCTTCGGCTGCCGAGTATGTGCGATGAATACGCTTACCGTCATTACCGTTAGGCGCACGCAGCCAGTAGTCGGTTAGTGTGTGCCTCGCGATGTACACCCAGCGCTGCGAGTATTTCGCATCCTATCTCTGTGTGGCCAATATTAAAATCGTCCTGCCTCTGGATCTCGATCTTGAAAATCCCACCCTCAAGGTTACCTACCCCCTTCCCCTGTCTGGATGTTAGTTTGGAATCGTTTTGGATATTTGCAGGACCATCCCACAAAATCACACAGCACGTGCAGCGATGGGTCACTGCTCAGCATGGGCAGCTCCGAAATGGACGAGGATTCATTCGAACCACGCTCGGAGAAAAGCAAGGATGTGACTGGTGCGTTAGCCTGGGGAAGATGTGGAGAAAGGGTTTTATTGTGGGTGTTTAAAGACGCGGATGCAACACCCGAATGGGGTCTGTCATCATCGTCATCGGCGTCCTTTCCATTGAACCACGCGGCCGCCCATCATAAGGTGTCCATTCGCCCCAAGCGCACGCATGGTGCGCCGCGCCGGAAGCAACGTGCGCCCGCCATCGTCCTGCCGACAACGCCCGAGGTCAACGAAGACACCTCGCTGCGCAGCGCCACGCCTGAGACTACAACAAAAGGTCAGGATCTTTTTTAACAACTCGCCTTTTACGCCACTTCTGCATTGTTATTTTTTGTTGCAACTGTATTTTTTTCTAACTACTCTGCTGACATCGTTTTGGTTTTCTGGTTTTAGCTTTGTCTTCTTCCTTGCCTTATCACTTGATATAAAGGGTTTGTCTTAGGTTTTGGTTCGCTTATCTATCGCTGATTGCGTTTTGCTCTCGCCTCACTCAATGTGTGCTAATCAATTTTTGTGTGGCTTTCTCCATCGTTTCTCGCGCCGCTTTGCGACGTTTTTGCAGAAGCATTAACCGAGCTTTATACGAGCATGAGCTACCATCAAGCTGGCAAACCGCCGCATCATCATCATCATCACCATCATTATGCAACGCGCGCATCAGCTACCACCGCTTCCAGCAATAACGCTGCATTCGATAGCAAACTCAAGTGTTCATCTCTGCCGCCTGGTTTAGCAGGACCCGGCGGGGCGCTGCTGGTGGACGGCAAGCTGCAGCGCAGTCGCTCCAACGCCGGCAGTGAGGCAGCGTTCGCCGAAGAGGACGAATACCACGACCACAAGAACAAGGAGTCGTCGTTCTTCGGACGCCTGTTTCCACGACGCAGCGGCAAGAAGAAGAAGTCGGAGCGCAAGGACGAAAAAGAGGAGGTGTTGATTGCTGCGCCGTATACGTCTTACACACCCATCAAGGATGTTACATTGTCACCGCTGCCAAGCTATGACCCGTTTGATCAGAGCATGATCACAGTGGACAGTAATCTCGCCATCAGGCCGAATGCATTGCGCTCGGGTCCTAGTGCCCGACAACGGGTGCAACCCATTGATATACCCACCACTCCAGATCCAAAACGCCCGGATCCTTATGTTGATGATCATATGGGGGGCTCTCCAATACTGGATGATATGGACTGGTATAAGTTGTCGAGCATCACCAGCAAGGATTTGAATCTGCAAAGTATGAATACGAATATCACGGAGACCTGTGCGTCGAGTCCGGCGCGCAGTTCGCCGCCAAAAAGTCCGCTGATGTTCTCGATGAGCCCACCCAAGTCACCGTGGTCGGAGAAGCGTTTCAAGAAGAATGCGAAGTTTATGGAGCATAGTGAGACGAAATCGACGGAGAGCAAGTCCATAGTGCGTATTGCGGGCCTGTCTTCGCTGCAGCAGCGTGTCATCACGCTCAACGACGATGACGAAGAAGATGACGATATGGATGGGGGTTTCAAGAGTTTGACCAGTCTGCCCACGGATAACGAGCGCACTGCAAAACCGGTAGCCAAAAGCCACAGTTTCAAGTCGACCGCTAAAAACAACGTGACCATGGGAGCCGCATATAAATCGCTTGACGAGAAGAACGTCATCTTCAAGGCGGCTTCCTTGGATAGCGTGCAGAACGAGGAGTCGATCACGATCACCGGGCCTAGTCATAGTCATAGGGCTGTCGTGAATATTTGCCCCGCCGCCAAGGATTCAGGTGTGTCAATAACCAAAGTTCAATTGAACACACCAGAGAAGACAGTGCAACAACCTGAAGAAGACGATGAGGTTACCCATAAGATTGAGGTAAACCCCGGGCCTAAGGTGGAACATGAACTGGCCACCCGACCTGAAACACTCATTCTCACCAGCAAACATGACATTCAACCCTTTAAGCCTACTAAGGTAGAAACGCCGCCGGTAGATCTCATCCAGGAATCACAGATCTTAACCACCCCAATGCGCAAATTCAGCAATGACAACATCGAAGTAATCAAGAAAGAAGAAATTATCGAAACAGCACCAGCGCCCATCTCTCCAACGCGCCCCAACCCAAGCAGTATCGTCACCGTGACATCGATGACCAACGCGAGCCACTATCGGAAGCGCGACTCGATCAAACGCGACACCCCACCATCCCCAATGATCGCGCGCACCAAGTCGAACAGCTTCGACTCGGTGGAATCAAAGTCGTCCACGCCGCGATCATCGCAGACCAGTCTTGACAAACTCGACACGAACGCCACATCGAAGTCGCAGGAGAACATCCGCACCAGTTCGTCGACAGACAGCGTGGTGGTGCGGCGGCGCTCGCTGGTCAAACAGCGCCCTGACGAGGAACCGGAACTCATGAAAGTATTCGCGCGGCGCTCTCTGAAGCTCAAAGACAGCGAGATCGAAGCGCTGCAGGCGCAGGTCGCCAAGAAGTTCGAGCAGGAGGAAGGTTCCAAGTCGCGTGATAGCGACAAGGAAAACCTCTCCGATGGTTCCCCTGTGGAAGAGCGCAAGAAGCCTGTGATTGCACCCAAGACAGCAGCGCTGCTCTTCGAAAGCAAGATGAAGATCGATGGCGTGGATGTGAGCCTGAGGAAACCGATTAGCAATAAGATTGCAGCGTTTCAACCACGTCCGACTACGATCAGCCCAACGGGCGCACAGCAGATGAAAAACAACGACACTCCCAAGGTGCTGAAACCCATCCGGGCGAAAACGGAGAAGTTTCCGATCATCACGCCCAACGAGGCGGAGAAGAAGAAGGAGCTACACGAAGTGGTTGTGACGCAGAGCAATATTATTAACACGGCCGAGATCATCAGCAGCATTTCGGAGAAGAGCGAACTGATTCAGGACAATGGGGGTAACGTGGAGGTGCAGAACTTCCGATTGAGGAAGGCCGAATGGGAGAAGCGTGCCCAGGAGAGTATCAGGAAGACAACACCCTAGACAGCAACAAGTAGAAATATTATCGTAGATAAAGAAGTGTATCTACCTATTATGTACATGTAGTTAGAACAGAACTATTTTGGTACTAATACATTGATGATCATGATGATCATGATAATAATATCTGTCAGTATTTTTGAAACTCGCTAGAACTTTTGGAAACAATTTGAGAACAAACCTACAACTACGATTGTGTATATTAACAAAAGAATTCATTAGCGGCGTTTGAATAATAATATTGATTGTGTAGCTGAGAAACATATGTGATTCGAATTCGATTTTTCGGCATTTCAAGTTGCATTTCAAATCAGATTTTGCTCCGTGTTTGCTAATTGATGAAGAAAATAGCGTTGTATATATGTAATATTTAGTTAGATTTAGAATTGCATCACTCCCTCATTGCTGCAGTTGCAAACAATCATTGTTTGCAATCATAGTTAACTTTCCTGACGTATTTTGAAACTTTTTAAATCGTTTTTGACGCGTATTTTTATGGTTTTTTTGGCATTCTGCTAGCGGTGCCATTTTTATAAATATACAGTAACACAAACAGTCGAATTTGCAACGTCGGTCTCAGCAGCTTTTGTTGATCAAAAGTTGCTTGGTGAAAGGCGGAAGGCGGAAGTGAGACTTGTAAATTGTTCATTTTTTGCCTCTCATCATTTTGATTGATAGCTCTCGACTATAATAATAATATCATACCTATCCCTTTATTTATTATTCGTATTTTGTAAGTGCCTTTTTTACTTTTATCAAATTCGTAATGAGATACTTATGACGCTTGTGACGAAGATGTGAAGCAAAGTGATTGTGATTGACAGACATACAAAATGATGAAGAAAAATACTACACATAGTGCATTTGAATGTAAACATATGAGCTTTCTATATCCACCACTGATAACGAATACGGATTGTCTTGGAATAATTCTAAAAACCCCTATATAGAGGAATTAACACAAAGAGAAACTATAAGTAATGATAATCGAATAGAATGGATAAGATATGCTACGTATTAAAACAGAGAAAAGTATGTATTTTGTGATGATTGCATGCGTTCAATGAGATTGATCGATGGACGGCACATACACAACCCACATAAAATGTATCCAAAGTATGTTGATTATACATTTCCCGCCTGTTGTCTGTTGTTTATTACGAACGCGCGTTTTGTTATCAACTCATTGTAATATATCAATAAAGTTACGTGAATTTGCGGACATTGCTGTGAAAGGATCAGCAAATGCGTAATTATCGAATTCATCTTGATTGATTGGCGGTGGTGATTACGTTCTGACTCATTTTACGACGCATTTATGAGAATCGTATTTATGTTGTTCTATGAATAAATATATTTAACTAATTCTAATATCTAGTGTTATTTTTTCGGGTTTAGCAATTTGTGAATAGTTCACGAGTCGATTTATACAATTTCTTGAAATTTTGAGCTGTTTCTTCATTCGTTATCAATTTCAATAAGTCGTCTTGATGCAAACTTCTCATTCTCAACATTTGTGTCTTTCCTAAGCAAACGGCGATAATCCGGTGAGTTTCCGGAAGATTTTCATATTTCCCGCGATTTCGAGAAATTTGGGTTGCCTATAGTAAAATCCTAAAAAAAGCAATTTTCCACCTGCCCATGGTATAAAGACAAGGGATGCTCACGCGCATCCTACCTGCACACGACCAATCAAAAATCGACACCGGGTGACGTCATGAGGTGGCAGAGAAACGCGGTAAATTTAAAACGGCGAATCGAATGAATCGAAATGAG